>PVJH01043742.1:0-13427 GCA_004026705.1 Nesogale talazaci | reverse complement strand
GTGCGGAGGAGCTCAGAACCGGGGGGCCAGCGCTGTGGTGGGAGACCCTCTCTGGCTGCCGGGAGGTAGGGACAGTCTCTGGACTGAAAGAGTTCAAGTGCGTGGAGCCTGCGCTGGAACCTGGGATGGGGTCCCCGGAACTGGCGGCACTCAGGCGGGTGATGGTGGGTTCTCTTCTACTTGAGCTGCTGGGGTCAGTCTCGGGATGGTGGGTGCTAGACAAGTGGGGGGCAGTGTCCCTTGTGCTCCAGAGTCTGGGGTCAGAGGCTTCGGCAGTTGGTTGAGGGCTGGGAGTCTGGTCCAAGCGCCCCACCGTTGTACGCTCTGGAAAGAAACACAGGGTCAGAGGACAGCAAGCAGATGGGGAGGAAGAGGCTCTGGGTGGGGTGGCCGGGCTGTGTGCCCTGGAAGGTCCCTGGCCCTCTCGGGTCCCCTCTCTCTCTGTGAATTAGGACACCATGTGAGCGCTCAGTGCATCCTCCTTGGCCGGCCCCCTTCATGCCTCTACATACCCTCTAAGACAGTGGTTCTCATAGACCCTCGTGCTATGGTGACCCCCCAGCCATAGTATTATTTTCGTTCCTACTTCAGCACTGTCATTTTGCTACTGTTTCGAATCGGGTGAGCCCCCTGAAAGGGTCGTTGGACCCCCAGGATGAGAACCGCTGCTTGCAGGAACTGGTGACCCCCTCCCCGGCCCTTGGCAGACACTCACTGAGGCAGGTCGTGAGGGGAAAGCAAAGGTACTCCGCTGCTGACCCACCGGCTGAAGGTTTGAGGTCACCCAGATGTGCCTCCGAAGAGAAGCCTGGTGAACCACCAGCCCGGTCTTGTTGTGACACACATGCAGTGACCAGGGCTTAGAGTCCAGCTCCTGGAAGTCATCAGAGCTTTGGGTTTTTTTTTTTCTTTTTCCGGGGCGGGGAGTGTTCCAGAGTGCCAGGAGACTAAGAAGTGCCAGGAGACTTAGAAACATCAGTGGGCCGTGTTTCTGGAAACCCCCTCTCCTTGGCTCCACCCAGTCCCAGGCACAGAGCCCAGGGGCTGGGCCAGGGGTGGGTAAATATTTTGTGGGCCACTTCCCACAGTTATGTCCTGTCCCGGTTCCAGGCCGCTGAGCACCTTGCTGTCACATGTCCATGCATCCGCCGCTCCCTGCCCTGCCCTGCTCCTTCCACCCCGCTTGCCCTTTGCGCTTACTTCCCCCAGAAATGCAGGAAGAACACCCAGCGCAGGAGTGCCCCCATGCCCCATTCCATCTCTCCATCAGCTCTCGCAGGTCATTTGGGAATGACCCTTCAAAGAGCTGGAAAGCTGTGGCCTGACTTCATGTCCCTTCTTCAGGGACAACAGACATTCTGGGGGGGATAGAGAGTCCGGTCTGAAGTGACCGAGTGCCCAGGAAGGTGGGTAGAGGGTCTCTCAAGGACTTCCGAGGAGTGAATGACTAAGAGGCTGGCCTCAAACTGCCTCCCACTCCCACTTGAGGAGGCTCTCAGGCCATATGACGTTCCTCTTCAAATGAAGGCGCTCCAGGGGTCATCGTGAACAGAAAGTCGAGCCAGGAATCTGGCTAGCTGAGCTCGAAGCAAATGGAGGGCCTGGTGGGCCTTGGGGGACACGGCGGTGTCTCAACCCCGAGTTGGGCTGCTAGCCTGCAAGGTCAACAGTTTGAAACCACCCGTCACTCCTCGGGAAGGGAGAGAGAGCTTTTGACTCTGGTAAGGAGCAAGTCTCAGAGACCCCCCCGGGGCAGTGCTCCAGGGGGGCTAGGCGCCCACCTTGACTCAATGGCAGTGAGTTTGGTCTGTGGTTTGATGGGCCTTGGTGGGGAGGGGGGAGCACCCCATGAGCTGCTGGAGAGCGCGCCCAGACCCGTCACCACCAAGTCTCCTTTGATGCACAGCCACCCCACCTCGGGTCCCCCAAGACTTTATGGGAGCAGTCAGCCTGGTCTTCTTCCTGAGGAGCAGCCGATGGGTTTGTGGTGAGCAACCCTGTGCCTGACCCACTGTGCCACCAGGGGTCCTGAGAGCAGGGTCCAGAGGAAGTTAAGGAGGCTTGTTTCTATGTTTCGTGCCTGGTGCTTTTGTTTCTGGCAGAACCTCGGCAGTAGACCAGGAAGCTGGCAGGAACCAAGTCAGAGGGTTCTCATCAAATTCTGATCCAGACTGGGGACTTGAGCAGCCTGAGTTGGGAAACGTGGTGAGGATGGTGATGTTGAAATGAAGGTCCCCCCCACTACGCCCCGCCGGGGCATCGGCTTCTCCCCACCAGGGCCTCTGCTCTGCTAAGCCAGGACGATGTGGACACAAGCTAGCCAATGCTAGTGCCTGGAGGGAGGTCTGGGGGCTCCGAATTGACTCTTCCGTTCATCTCACAGCGTCACAGATACCACCCTGAACGTCGTCGGGTTGGAGGTGGGGCTGGGTGGGCAGAGGGAGCCACCCACACGTGACCCGGAGGGTGCTCCTGCCCACGCCTCGGGCCCTGGGCTTCCCCAGCCCCGTCCCTCGGGGGCTGTGCTAAAAGAAACTCGGGTTTGAAACCGGCGGACGCAAGATCCCAACCCCTCCCGTTCCGACTCCAGCGGGAGTGCTCCAGATGTTCGCACGACTCCTCCTCCGCCACCTGGTTGGGAATGGGGAGGGGACTGGCAAACGGGCCTCCCGGAGGGGTGCAGGGGCCAGAAGTGTGGGCAGGACACGCGTAGCCCAGCTTCTGGGCTCGCAGTCCCCCGCTTACCTGCTCTTACCTATAGAGGCGACAGGGACGGCAGTCCCGTCGGGTTTCAGCAGCAGCGCCAGTAGCAGCAGCAGCGGTGGCGGCGAGACCGCCATTCTGGAGCGAGGAGGGGGGGGGGGGGGGCGGCCTATTCTGCACAGGTGTGCGCGCCCAGGTGTGCTCGCTTTGCGCTTGCGCGCGCCCCCTACTGGCGGCGCGAGGGAGCGCGCAGGTGCGAAGCAGGGGCGGGGCCTCGGGACGCCCCGGTGCCTCCAAGTGCTGTTTCTGCCCCTCCTCTTCCACCCCGCGCCGGCCTTCCTCGGCTGCCAGCCTGAGCCCTGACCACAAGCCCTCGCACTCTGTGGCCCCGTCCGTGCCTCCCAGCCGGCCCCCTCACTGCCCCAAAGCGCCTGCGAATCTCTGTAAACAGACTTTGATGGGCTTGAGTGGAGCGCCCTGTTCCCCCTTCCAGGAGGCCTCCTGGGAGACCCTGGTAGGCGCTCCAACCTCCTCCGCGCCCCTCCTTCTGCCTGCCCCTGACTCGCCTTTGGCTGATTCTTCCCCCAAGACAGGGGCCTCCTTAGCCGTGGGCACGGCATCCCCAAATGGGGATGTGCTCGCAACCTCTCATCTCCACCGCAAGGGCCCATGTGTGGGTTTTCCAAGATGAAGGGGCTGCCTGCCTGCCTGTCCCCTGCTGCGGACACCCAGTGTGTCAGGGACAAGCTTAGCTTCCCTCTGAATGCCACCCCACTTGCTAGGGGACAGTGAAGCCACAGAGGGCTTAACTCCAGAAAGACTTAGGCTTCCCATTCTGGCCACGGATCACCACCACTGCCACCTCCACTTCCACCTCCACCATCACTGCCACCACCTCCACCTCCACCACCTCCACCACGCCGCAGGTGCAAAGGGGTAGTTGGGAGGCTTCAGGCTCCTCCACCCTGGGTGCTCCAGGTGCCCCTCCCCTCCCTGCCCTAGCGCCCCATCATTCACCTTGGCACAGAGCACCTCAGCACTCAGGCTGTGAAGGATTTTATTCATAGATCCGGCCCCTCCTGGTGGCGGGATTCCTAGACCCCGGGGTACGTGGTGTTCCTCTGCCTGTCCCACAGCTTCTCCCGGCCCAGGAAGGAGTCATTTGCCGGGGAGCTCTTGGTGAGGTTCAGGAGCGAGTCGGTGGTCAGGCAGGTCCTGGTGAAGTGGCCACGCCAGTTGGCTTGCAGCTTCTTGGCGGCTGCCTGCTGCTCCTTGAGGCGACACCGGGCCCGGTAGCCCCTCCAGGCCGACTGGATGGCCGTGGCTGCTTTTGCTTTTTCGCAGTAGGGAGGGCGGGCGGTCAGGGAGGAGCTAGAGGGGCTGGTGGGGATGGGCTGTCCGATGTGAGTCCTTGGTGCCTGGCCGGCATTCTCCAGGCACCCGGCTCCCTGGCCAGTGCCTTGCACCACGCGGGTTTTCACGGTCTGGCCGCACATGTGGCAGGTGCGGGGGTTGGAGCCCACGAGCAGGACCACACTGGGCGGGGCCCCCAGCCCAAGACTCAGCGTCTGGCAGAGGGCACAGGAGCGAGGCTGGCAGGATTGAAAGCATCGGTGCTCTGACGAGGCCTTGGTCCAGTCCCCCGGAGCGGGCCAGAGAGCCTGGGGCCGGGACTGCTGGTCCTGGTCCTGCTGGGTCTGGTAGCTACGCCAGTGGGTGTGGATGGTATGGTTGAGCCCCTGCAGCTGGTCAAACTGCCTCCGCACCGCATGGCCGCGCCACATGGCCTGGATGAGGGCGGCGCTTTGGTGCCACCCTTTGATCTTCTGGCGCACCAGGTAGCCGCGCACGTGGGCCTGGATGGTGATCACGGCGTGGACGAGCACCTCCTCCACCTTCTGCGCCGCCCCCCACTGCTCCCCGGAGTTCCTCCAGCCAGCTGCCTTCACGTCCCAGGCGCCCGGCTCCCTGACCGGCTGCCACAGGCTCTTGGAGCCCACCAGGCTGTCCCTAGGCTCAGCCATGACGCTGGGGATGGTGGCGACCGCAGCCACGGCATTGGTGT
The DNA here is from genome assembly GCA_004026705.1 of Nesogale talazaci. Classification (NCBI taxonomy): domain Eukaryota; kingdom Metazoa; phylum Chordata; class Mammalia; order Afrosoricida; family Tenrecidae; genus Nesogale; species Nesogale talazaci. The sequence continues at coordinate 8,659 of PVJH01043742.1, read as the reverse complement.
TCCAAGGTTGCTGTCCACCCTCCACACCAAGGACCACTTCTTTCTGCCGCGCACTGGGGGTCTGGGAAGGCGGGTGGCTGCTCTTCGGGGCCAATGAACCGTGGGACTCCTGCAACTTCAGCGGGGGCGTCTGGTCAAAGAGGGGTCTCCGGGAGCCCTGGGGAGAAGACTCGTATCCCAAAGACACCCTGTGGACGCCTGGGTGGGTCCTGGGGATGCTCAGGCTCTGGGGGCGCATGATACCTGGGTTCGGGGTGCTCACAGAGGACCTGGTGTTCTGCAGGGGCTGAGGGGGCTTCTCTGGAAGTGGGGGAGGCGAGGCCAGGGTGGTCACGGAGTCCCCCAGCATTTCAGCCACAATGCTGCTATGCACGGACCGGTAGGATTTCCGGGGCCCCAGAGAGACCTGGCGGGCACTTGGGGCCACGTCCTTAGCCACGGGGGACACGGGAGTGCCTGGATCCGTGTCCATCTGGAGTTGACTGAGCACTGCCCCGCTCGCCGGGGGGGACTGTTGCGGCATGTGGGAAGGCAAGTTGGGGTGCCTGGGCCACTGCGAAGGATCTGGATCCCTTGTCTGGGCTTGGGACCCTGTGGGGAGGCTGGGGGCCCTGGAGCCACCTAGGGGTGACTGGGATGGTCTGGAGGGTGGGGGAGGAGGACCAGCCTGGGGGTGACTCTGGGGAAACACAGGTGGCTTTGATGGGACCCCAGAGACGTTCTGTGACTGGACCATGAGCCTGTTGACCACAGACTGCATATGCAGACTGATCCTGCCAGATGCCCCGTTGCTGGCCGCTGACTGAGACTGTAGCGTGGGACTGGCAGCCTGCGAGGGGGTGGAAGCCATGCCAGTGGACACAGGACTCTGAGGTGGTGCCCAGGCCCAAATGCTGGTGCCATATTCTGGATGGAAGGCCTGGGGCGTGCCATTGGCCATAGAGCCCGACGGATAGCTCTGGGCCACCCCACTGGTCGTGGACCCTGGAGGCTGGATTCTGGTACTGGTCACAGAGGCTGGAGGAAACCTCTGGGTCACACCACTGTCCATGCCACCCTGTGGGTGGACCTGGGTCACAGCACTGACCATGGCACCCTGTGGGTGGACCTGGGTCACAGCACTGACCACGGCACCCTGTGGGTGGCCCTGGGTCACACCACTGACCACAGCACTCTGTGGATAACTCTGGGTCACAGCACTGACCACAGCACCCTGTGGATAGCTCTGGGTCAGACCACTGACCACAGCACCCTGTGGGTGGGCCTGGGTCACACCACTGATCACAGCACCCTGGGGATAGCTCTGGGCCACACCACTGACCACAGCACCCTGTGGGTGACCCTGGGCCACACCACTGACCACAGCACCCTGTGGGTGACCCTGGGTCACACCACTGACCACAGCACCCTGTGGGTGGACCTGGGTCATACCACTGACCACAGCACCCTGTGGGTGGGCCTGGGTCACACCACTGACCACAGCACCCTGTGGGTGGGCCTGGGTCACACCACTGACCACACCGCCCTGTGGATAGCTCTGGGTCACACCACTGACCACACCACCCTGTGGGTGGCCCTGGGTCACACCACTGACCACGGCACCTGGTGGGTAGTTCTGGGCCATGCCACCGTCCGCACACTTGGCAAAGCTGGTTGCCCCCTTCCCCGAGAATGGCGCCCAGGGCTCCTGTCCCGTCCCCTCCTGTAACTGCAGCTCACGGTCACAGTCCTCATCACCCCCCAGGGACTCTCTGTACATCCACGGGGTCACCTGCAGGACCACGGACTTGCTGTTGAGGTCACTGGCCTCTCCACTGGATCCCGACCCCTGGGACAAGACTTCATCTACCTCCCTGCGGGGCAGCATGATCCGGCTCTCGGAGGCCCCGCCAGAGGGCACCCCTCCCATGGCCTGGTCCATCTGGGAGACTCGCGACAGAACCGTGGGCACTCGGTGAAGGGTCCTGACTGTGCCACTTCCTCCGGATGCCTGAGAGTACACTTGTGTCACGCTGGCAGTGCGGCACGCCTGGAAGGATGCCAGGCACCCCTCCCCGGCCAGGGACCCCTGATAAGGCCGAGGGCAGATGCCAATCAGCAGAGACCCCACGGGTACTGGGGTCACCACGCTAGCCCTCGGTTCTGGAGCGAGGTCCTCACTCAGCTCCCCGTCCACAGCCCCCGCCGTGGCTGCGTGACCCACCGGGAGGCTCTGAAGCATGCTGCTGGATGAAGAGCCTGTCGAGAGGTTTTGGCCCATGCCCCGGATCACAGACCCTGCGGCCAGGTTAGGGCTGAAAGCAGAGGCCGCCGTGTGGGGGGTCATTCTGCTGGCGATGTGCTCTGGGCCCAGGCCGTTCACCACGCCCAGCACAGACTCCTGCGGGAGGATGCTGGCTTGTGGGTAACTAGGTGTGGCCGTGAGGGCCATGGAAGGAGGCTGGTAATCTGGGCCCACGGGACGACTGACACTGAGCCTCGAGCTGCTGGGGCCCAGGCCAACCCTGGAGCCCTGAGAGAGACTCTCCGTCAATCTCTTTGACACCGAGGGCGGGGGGCCTTCCGGGACTCTGGAATTCACTGACACTTGCTCCTGGGTCAAAGACACACAGGATCCAGAGACCTTGCACGTCGCAGGCGCCACGCCGCTGGCCACCTGAGCCTGACTCTGGCCCACCCCGCTAACCATACTTCTCGGAGGCCTCATGGACGGACCACCAGCAACCGCTGTCCCCTGAGCCAGACTCGGGGTCATCCCTCTGGATAGCATCTCCTGTGAACTGCTGGGCGACTGGCCCGATCCAGTAGCCAGACTACTGGCCACGGAGGGCTGGTAAAGGTTTGGGGCAGAGGCGGTGACAAGGGAAGTTTGGCCCATGCTGTGCCCCATAGCCTCGCCCAAGTTGGGGTGCTGGAGGCTGGAGGGTGCCTGCGGACCTGGGGCGATGGTCACCCAGGTCTCAGAGGCAGCTTGGCACTGGTGCCAGCTCAAGGTGCCTGCAGAAGGGTGTGATTTAACCGATGTGACGCCCAGAGCCACGGAAGCCTGCTGCAAATGTGGGGTGTCCGCCCTCCTGGACGACTGTCCCTTAGCATCTCTTCTGGAGGCCTGACCCGGTGCAGCAAAGCCAGGGCTGGACACAGAGGGCTGGGATCGACTTGGGTTCAACTTTCTAGTTGCTGATGCTTGGCTTGCAGTGGCCCCCCTGGCTGTAGACGGGGGAGAGAGGTTGGGTGCCCCCCAACTGGGTACGGATAGCTGGGTCCGGCTGGGGGTCATCTTATTGACCACAGATGGGTGAGAGAGGCTGGGCCCATCCCTACTGGCTGCTGATGGCTGGGGGAGCCTAGGGACCGCCTTACTGGCCGCAGATGGGTGAGAGAAGATGGGGGCCTCCTGACTAACCATACATTGCTGGCACAGGCTGGGGACCTTCCCACTGGCCATGGGTGGCCAGGCTAGGCTGGGTGCCCCCCCACAGACCAGGCAGGGCTGGGCAAGGCTGGGTGCCCGTCCACAGACCATGCAGGTCTGGGCGAGGCTGGGCGCCCCACCACTGGCCCAGGCTAGTCTGGGTGCCCACCCACAGACAATACATGGCCGGCTGAGACTGGGTATCTGCCCACAGGCCATGCATGATCTGGAGAGGCCGGGTGTCCCCCCACTGGCCATGCCTGGCTGAGCGAGGCTGGGTGCCCCCTCAATGGCCATGCCTGGCTGGGCTAAGCTGGGTACCCGCCCACAGGCCACGCATGGCCTGGCTAAACTGGGTGTCCCCCCACTGGTTATGCATGGCTGGCCGGGGCTGGGTGTCCTCCCACTGGTCAAGCATGGCTGGCTGGGGCTGGAGGTCATGCTACTGGGCACAGCTTGGTGGGTTAGATTGAGGGTCCCGCCCCTGGAGACAGGGGGGCGGGCTGGGCTGGGGGCTACTCGACTGGCCACAGAGGGATGGCAGAGGTTAGAGGCCACCCCAGTGATCACGGACGGGTAGGAGAGGCTTGGAGTCAACCTATTGGCCGCAGTTTCCTGTGGTTGGGTGGGCTGGTGATGGAGGGTGTGAGGCATGGTCCCCAGAGACAGGCTCCTCACCAGCCCGGCCCTCATAGACACTTGGGACAGACTCTGGTTGGTATCTGTGGAGCTTGGGAACGAGGACACATCCGAGTCACTCTCTGACCCCCAGTGGACGCTGAAGGACATTCGGCCAGCCATCGGTCCGTGGTGCAGGATGGGCACCAGCTCTGAGGCCGCGGTGGGCCGGCTGCGGCCTGTGGTGTGTCTGGACTGGGACTGGCTCCTCCCGGGCTGTTCCTTCCCCCTGGTCCCCTGCGAGCCCCCTACCGCCTCCCCATGGGGCGGGGGCCCCCTCTGTTGATAGCACTTGGGCTTGTCCTCCCAAGACGACGACTCCTGGTCCATGGCATTCAAGCTGGCCAGGGAGGTGGTGGACAGGCTGGCAGAGCTGCTGCTGGGCAGAGAGCTCTGGGAATAACTGTGGACCACACCCCCCCTGCAGGAGGCCTGGGAGAAGCCCCTGGCGGTGCCCGCTGAGGGGCTCGTGCGTCTATTGCTCACAGAGGTTTGATGGCCAGCTGCCGGCTGCTGGGCTTGGGACCTGGCCGCCTTGGACACCCACGTCCCTTCCTGGAAGGAGTTCGGTCTCTGGGAAAGGCCCGTGGCAGCTTGGGACAGAATGGAATTGACCTGAGTCACCAGGTAGTTCTTGTTGGGTGCCATGGCACCTGGCAGGTCGCAGACGGCCTGGGGGTCCCCTTGGACCACTCTGCTTGTCTTAGCACTCGAGGATGGGTTCTGGGTCCCTTTCCTGGGCACGTCCTTGGCGTCCACAGGTACCTGCTTATGGCTTGGGGGCTGTGACCTGGGGCCCGCCCCTCTGGCCATAAGAGACTGGCATGTGGCACAAGTCCCTTTGTTGTCCTCCGAGGGCTGGCACCAGCAGCTATGCCTGCTGCAGGGGAAAGGGGATGGGTGGCCGCGTGCGGACCTCCCGCTGCCCACCGAGCTCAGCGTCTTGCTTGAGTAGTCGCTGGCCACCCCGGAAGATGACCACGTGCGAGGGGCCCCCCTGCTGGCCGCCTGCGGCTTCTGGGAGCTGGGGGCCGCACCGCCTGTCACCGAGGGCTGGCTGGCGCTGGGGCCAACACCATTGGCCATCAATGGTGGCCACAGATAGGGGGGTGGTTGCAAGTGGGGCGCCTTGGGCACCTCAGATCCTGTGTTGCGGGAAGCGGGTGCCTCATTCCCACCGATCGTCTGGCTTAAGCTCGGGCTGGGCAGGTCACTGCCCGCTGCGCCCCCCCACGCCTCCCGGGGATCCTGGTTGAAGATGAGGGCACACTGGTGGATGGTGGTGACCTCCGGACTAGGGGCGTTCAACAAACAGGGTGACCCCCCAAGCACAGTCCCGTCCCCCATCTCCTCCCAGGCCCCAACGCCGGGGACCCTGACCTTGCTAGGGTGACCTTGTGTGAGCCCCAGGGCGGGCCTCCAAGTGGCCTCAGGGGTCCCCCCGCTGTCCACCTCCACTGTCCTGGGTACCGCCGCCGCCGCCAGGCCGCCGTCCGCTGCCTTCACCACCACCTTGGGAAGCGACGCCACGTTCCGCAGCACGGCCTGCGACAGAGACGTGCTGAGCACGGCGCCCAGCTCTCCCTGGCACAAGGCCTGGCTCAGGGCCGCCCACTCGTCCTCGGTCAGCGCCTTGCTGAGCACGTCGGTCAGCCTGCCGTGCAGGGTTCTGGTCAGCTCTGCCCGCAGCTCGGTCCTCGAGAGTGCCCGTGACACAGCCACGCCCAGCTCGCTCCAGGACAAGGCCTTGGCCAGCACGGCGCCCAGCATGCCCTGGGGCAGGGCCTTCGCCATGGAGGTACCCAGTCCCTCCTTGGAAAGGACCTGGGTCAGAGTGGCCCGCACTTCGCCCTGTGACAGCGTCTTGCACAGCAGGGAGCGGAGATCCTCGTGGGAGTTCAGCATGGCGGTCAGCTCGGCGCAGAGGGAGGCCAGCTGGGAGGCTGTCGCCTCGTCCGGGGTGAGTGCGGGCGGGCTGGGCGTGGGTGCTGGGGTCTGGGCTGCCCCGCTGTCCCCCCAGGACTCGACGTTGCAGGAGGAGTGACCAGGCAGCAGCGGCAGCAGCATGCCCTGGGTGTCCTGCTCACTCTGGCCCAGCGGCTCCAGGCTGGAGGCCAGGGCATCGAGGCATTGGCTGGACGGGGTGGAGGACTTGCACTCAGCAAGCTGGGGCTGGGACTGGATTTTGCTGAGGTCTGTGGTCTGACGGGCTGGGCCGAGGGGCTTGACCGTTTCGGGTGTCAGTGAGGCCTGGGACAGCGTCTTGGTCCGCTCAGTGGACATCCGTCTCTCTAAGTGGATCTTGGTCAGCTCGGTCACCGGCTGGGCCGGGCACTCAGCCTGGGTCAGGGCAGGGGACATCTGGACTTGGAGCTCGATTTTGGTGGTTTCAGTGACCAGATTGAGTTGGGATTGGGCCTTGGTCATCCCAGCGGCGGACTGAGGCTGGGGCTGAGCCTGGGTCGACCTGGCCCCCTGTGGGGCCTGGGCCTGGTCCTTGGGCATCCTGGGGGATTTCTGGGTCTGGCACTGGGGGCTGGTGAACTTGTCCACTTCCTGAGACTGAGACTGAGTCTGGGCCGGCTCCGCAGGAGCCTGGACGGGTAACTGGGTCTCCGTTAGCTCAACCTCCAACTGCGTCTGACACTGGACCTCGGATGATTTGGCAGGGGTCTGTTCTTGGCACTGGTCCTTGGCCACCCCGTTCACCACCTGGGTCTGGAAGAAGGTCTTGGACAGAGTCCTGGACAGGGTCTTGGCCAGCCTGGTGGGTGTATGTCCCTGGTATTGGGTTTTGGTCAGTGCAGCAGTCGGTCGGACCTGGCTTGGGGTCATCACCCCGTGGGGGGCCGAACAGACCCGGGGCTGGCCCCGAACGTTCTCCTTTTTCTCCTGGCCCGGGGCTCGAGCCTTGCACCTGTTGAACAGAGTCCTGGGCGTGTCCGTGTCCCCGCTGGTCTTGGGTGGCACCTCTGTTCTCATCAGCCTCTGGGGACTGACCTTGATTTTCTCAGCTTCCCAGTGAGGCCTCGCCAGAGCCTTGGGCGCCCCCCCTTCCTGGGCATGGCCCGTGGCCTTGCCCACAGCCACCCCGCAGTGGGCTGAGACCTTGAGCGCCAACAGGTCTGTCTGCTTCTCCGTGCCACCGCCCTTCGCCTTGGCCGAGCCCAGGTGCATGTGGGACACCGACTGGGAGGTCCTGCTGTTCATGCTGACGGGAGGCGGGGACTTCAGGTTCCCAGTGGGCGTGGGGAACGTGCAGAAGGTCTTGAAGAGGGCGGCTACTGAGCGCAGCTGAGCCGGCGTCTTGGTGATCATGGTGGCCAGGCGCGCCTGCGGGGGGTTCTTGGCCGCCGGGCAGGTCTGGGAGGGACTCCTGACCATGGTGACCATGGAATGGGCCTGGGGTAAAGTCTTGGCCATCATGCCCAGTGGGCGTGCCTGGTGTGGTGTCCTGGGTGTCCCGCGTGCCTGGGGCAGGGTGTAGGCCATGGTGGGTGCTGGGTAGGTCTGGGATGTGGTCTTGGTCACAGGGGACATCAGACAGGCCGGGGATGGAATCTTGGCCGTCATGACTGCCATGCGTGTCTGCGGAGGCATGTGGAACATGGTGGGCGTCGGGCTGGGCTGAGACGGATGCTTGGACATCGTGATGGCCACCGGGCGTGTCTGGGGCGGGGTCCTGACCAGCGAGGCCACTGGGCACAGGTGGGGTGCGTGTTTTAGACCCTCTGTTTCCACAGGGGCCTGGGTCTGGGTCTTGAGGGGTGCACCCACCACCTGAGCAGTCCTGCCGCAGGGGGCCAGCTCCCCGGGGCCACCCTGGCTGAGCGGGTGGGTCCCATACCTGCCTTTGGCGGTCTCTGCCTCGATGTGCAGCAGGCAGGCGCTGTGGATGGTCTTAGTCATCAAGCAGGGGTACTGGCGTTTGTCCGCATGCAGCGGACACGGGTAGCGAATGGCCACAGACTGGTGGGACAGCAGGGGGACACTGGGGACTTGGAGCACAGGCCCCTCCGAGGACTTCTGGAGGTCGCTGGGGACCAGACTTTCCAAGGAAGGGAATTGGGTCTCCTTGTTGATCCTGACAGGGTGGGGCAAGGCGGCTGCCCCTCCCGGCCTGTCCTGCTGGAACCGCACCTGCTGGGGGGGGTGGTAAGGGATGTCCTTGTCCTCATCTCCTGCGTCCTGGCGGGCCCGGAGGTTGCGCCTGAGGTTGAAGCGGCGCCACGCCTCCTGGATGGCCTTGGCCGCGGTCATCTGGGAGATGAGCTTCTGCCGGAGCTGATGGCCTCTCCAGTTGGCTTGGATGAGGGTGGCCGCGCGAGCCATCATTATGTCCATCTCGTCCACCAGGACATTCTTGAAGGCTTGGCTCTCCACCACGGCCCGCAGGCGGGGGACACGGTGTGGCGCCGCCGCCTGCTCCTGGGGGGGCTCCCAGGGATCGGCCGCCTCCTGCTGGGGCCCCGTGGGCAGCGCCTCTGTCTCACTGGAGGGAGGGAGTCTGCACTGGGACTGGAGGCTTCTCGGCCTGCTCAGGAACGTCTGCTCGGGGAGCGGTGT
>PVJH01043741.1:0-13421 GCA_004026705.1 Nesogale talazaci | reverse complement strand
CCATTGTTAATCAACACCCATCTACTCCCTCCCAGGTTCCAAAGACCTCTGGACAGGGTACAGAATTCCATATGTGTTCGCTTTTGGCTCAGCGGGCAAAGGGTTGTCCTAGTAGAAATAGCCTCCATGAGGGCCATGTTATTGATGTAAACAAACTGGCCACTGTCAGTGCTCTGTCCTTTGAGGAAAACCCAAGAGGAAGGTTAGCAAGTCTACAACAGATCTCTGAAGCCTGCAGCAGGCCAGCTGGACAGCTCAGCAGCAGAGGGTCACTGCCACTGGTCTGGAACCCTAGTTGTACATGGCAGGTAAACAAGTACATTTTCTCCTCCATGGTGCTATCTTCTCTCTTTTAACCAACTTCCTCAGGCTCAAACAGGACCTTAGCACTTAGAAAAATCTTTCTATCTTCATTGTAGTTCAAGACCAAAATCTTCTGGGAAGATAGAGAGAATTAACCAAGACTTAAATGTAACCCTCAGGCAACTGACACAAGAGACTCAGATCAACTGCAAAGATGCTCTGCCAATAGCTTTGTTTTGCAGCACAGCACCCTGCGTGTTTCAGGCCTTTTGAAGTTTTATATGGGCTACCTCTCCTCATTAAAAGTGTCCCCTGTAGATGCTACAGTATCTTTAATACAGCACTATGCATTCAGAGTAACCCAATGCCAAGAGGCATTCCTTCCAAATGGGTTTATCCAGACCCAAGGGGAGGTAAAACTGCCCATCGCTTGTGTATTCCTGGAGATCTAGTTCTTATAAAAACCTGGAAAGATGGTTACTCTAATTCCCAGCTATCGTCAGTCTGGAAAGGTTCTGTCCCAGTAATTCTACTCACACTGCACCTAAAGTTCCAGGACAACATGTGTGCATCCACCATTTATGGGTAGAGCTGTGGAAGTCATTGGACCAGCTCCCTCAGACTCCGATCAAACAGAGCAAGATAAGTACACATGCGAACCATTACAGTCTTAAGATTAGGTTTCATCAGCATCCTGAGACAGATAAGTGTTCCACAGAAAACCTTCCTTCAAACCCAGAGCAATCTTTAAGCTAGCAAATGTCATGGCACAATTCCTGTGTTTAAAATAAACTTGCTGGCTATGGCTGTCAATTCAATGTTAATACCTCTTTAGATTTCCTTTGAAACCTTCCAGAGTGAGGCTAACCCACACTTCTTTGGGTACTGTTGTTGCCCTAATCTGATGTAAGCTGTTCACCTGTTCTGTCTTTTCCAGAAGTCATCAGATTATTAATAACACTGAGTCAATGTTGCCAATCCCAGGATTACTGAAACCTGGACCACATCAACTCCATTTGCCATGGGTCCGTAAAGTGACCAGATTAAGGAGGACACCATTGAATGGGGGAAAAGGGGGTCTTGATTAAAAATTTGGTCTATATAGAACAACAAAATGTTCATAGAATGCAAAAATAGTACTGTAACATATTTATTGAATTTTCAAGCGCCATGGGATGCAGGACAAATTGTTAAAAAGCAGGACGTCTGGTCACCTTATGACCTAAGGGGATGACAACTGGAAGTAACCAGAAGACTGTCTCTGTCCGGTATCCCCCAATGATTTGGGTCCATGCTCCTTCAGTGGGCAGTGACAGTCAGAATCTAGGGATAAAGGGAGTTGTAGTTTAGGAAACCCTATGGGCAGTTACACTCTGTTCTGTAGGTTTCCTTTAAACTGAATCCCATCAAGTCTCAACAAAGGAGTGTGGGATGCAGTGATGATGTGTTGGGCTGTGATTTTCAAGGTCAGTCATTCAAAACCACCAGCTTCTAGAGGAGCAAGATGGGACTTTCTACTCCCGTAGACAGTAAGTAGGCCAATGCCCTGTTATAAATGCACAAGGGCAGGACTCTCCTTCCCTACAGGATCACTGTGAGTGGGCAGCTCTCCTTAGCAGGTACAGCAGAGTTGAGCTCATAGCAACCTACTTGTTGGACAAAGATAGTATATATTTAGGTAAAATTATAAATGCAATATGACAATTGTTTTTCACATTTGAAATTCAAAACTCAGCTATATCTTGTACTTCACAAAATAAAGTACAATCCAGAAAATCCTGACTCTACCATGCAAGAATAATTGCCTCCTGACTGAGTGTTGCAGGTTATTAATTTTAAAAAATCATATTAGTCTTAGGAGTGCAATCTGACAAAACCTTTTCAAGTTAGTTTGACTACTCTCAAGGTCATTTTATAATGCTCTCCATTAAAAGCTAAAGTTTTCAAAGGGCAATTTTCTGAAACTCTCCCATATGTTTTAGTCTTTCTAGCATAACTGACCCTTTTCTGAGACAACTCTATCTACATTTGAAAAGTGCTGAATGTTTCCTTTAGTGATTTAAATTGCTTTTAGTAGGTCAGGTCATCTCATTTAATAGTTTCACATCACTGTATTCAACTTGCAACTCTTAGAAACACAAAACTGTTCCACTTCAATTCTTCTCACTGAAACTTCATATGATGTTTGTGTGGCTATTACTTTTGAGCATCTACTTTTGACTTTTTATATGCGTCAATGTTGCACGGCCATCATTTTAAGTCTTGAACAAAATTTTAGTAACCTGGAATTTTCTTGTGCCTGATGACCAATTTCTAGCAAGCATTTTTCCAGCATGGCTTAATATTCCAGATATGTATTTAATATTTAATTAGTGTTAATTACAAACATATATTGAATACTTATCTGAATAATCTTATTTCATATAACTTTTAAATATTTTATAGTGTATTAGGTTTTAAATTTCTGAACATTAAGTTTCCAGAAGGCTATGGTTTATGGTGAAGTTAAAAAATCCCATTTATGGGTCTCCACATAAATTCACCCCTACAGAATTACTTTTCACTGTTCAACAGTAAAAGAATAACCCTGTATTGCACTATAGTAAGGCATATAATAATGCAATAATTATGCATCATGCATTAGAGAGTGGATGTCTGTCTTTACCCTAACTAGTTTTAGGATAGGCTACATAGGCTTCCAGAACTTTGCCTGGATGTGGTTCTACAGCCACCTGGGTATTAATCACATCCTATTCCTGTCTGTCACAGTGATCTGTTCCAACCTTGTAGTTCTTTTTCCCAACCTAAGGTATGTGCCCAATCATGGTTCATCTTCCGCTTCTATAATCACATTTATACCTGAGATGTATTTGTTAGGTCTCTCAGGGGAGACATTATATCATGGTGCTTGGCTCCACATGAGAAAAAAGTCACACTAAACCCTGGTTTGTGATCCAAGCGAGTTTTAGGAAAGGTAGAAGAAGTTTTGACACAGGCACCCACAAGATCCCTCACCCCAGTCTGCCTGCCTGTAAGCTGCTCCGGAAGTCACGCGGTGTGCTCCGGATCAGAGGCAGGCTGTTTTATATTGGAAAGCAGCCACTGGAAAAGAGAGGGCCAGAGCAAAAAATTCTGGCGTTTTAAGGAACCCTTTGGGAGGTGTGGCTGACAATACTGGTTGACGCCATTGGCTGAATTGAATTCACTTTACCTAGGAGGACCAATCCAAATGCAATGCCCACCCAGGTGTACCTCCACTTCCTGGGATCCTATGAGCATGCGCAATGTAGGCTGTGGGTCCTAGACTGCCTAACATATGTGCCACCAATCCTGTTTTTATCATTTCCATTCCCCTCTGCTTTTTTTTTTGTTTTGTATTTAATAAATATTCTTAAAATGTTTTGATTTGGGGTATCGTTTGTGCCCTCAAGCGAAAAATTCCTTCCATTATGTAGACATTGTCTTCTGAATTTTTACTCTTTTAGGGTTTAGAAAAAGTTGAGTTAAATTGCTACACTTTTAGACTTAAAATATCGTTAAGATTTGTTGGGCTGAGCCCCGGTACCGTAGTCGTTGAAGTGTGGGATTGTGGCCCACTGACTTGGCGGTTCAAATTCAGCAGCAAGGCTGGGTAGCTCCCAAGACCACCAAAGGGCAGTGATTCCTGACTCCCCACCAAAAAAAAAAAATCAAAAAAATTTGTGGAGTATTCCTTCAGGAAAAACTTCATGCCTGACATAAATATGTTCATCTAGAGGCTTTCAACCAGGGCTTATCTATAAAGAATAGTATTTATTATTTAAACCTGTCCCCAAATACTTTATTTATTTTTTCTTACTATTTTATTGTCAACTGAATACATAGCTGCCAATCACAAGCCTATTGGGAAGATAAATTTTATTATTAAAATTTTATATTTTCAGAAATATAATTATATTTCAGAAAATATAATTATATTTCAGAAAAAATTATATTTCAGGAAAACCAATAATTATGCTATAATGAAAAATAAAAAATGTTCATTATTGTAAACTGTGACATTTAAAACTCCAATTATAAATAATTCACTTATATTTCTCTTAAAATACTTTTTTCTTTCATTTTTCATTAAAAATGATTGCAAAAGCACTTGTCATATGTACTCACCTTACTTTTAAATACATATCACCTATATTCCAAAGAAAAGCTTTATATGTTTTTATATACATGTGTATGTATAAATATATACATACATTGCATTAGACTTTAAATGCTGAATATTTTGCTTATGGGTGGATAAAAATTACAGTAGAAGTTGTAAACCCATTTTTGAGTTTCCACATAAAATCAGCCTTCATCAATTTATCGCTGATCAAATGCAAGCAATATGAACAGGTTTGTCATCTGTAAAGCACACGTTTAAAATTGGCTTATTGCTTAAAAAAAAAAATGGCTTGCTCCCATTCCTCTATCCAGTACAGGCAGGGGCAGTCTATCCCTTAGGATGTGAGTAAATATGACCTTGATGGAATTTGGGGAACTAGTGGAGTTATTCATTGAACAGTTTACCACAGGTTAGCAATTTGAATGCCACCAGCTACTGTGGAAAAGAAAGATGGTGTGTTCTGCTCTGGTAATGAGCTACAGCCTCGGAAATCAACAGAAGAGATTTCTCTTTGTGCTGTAGAGTGTCTGTAAGGGGAAAGGGCCTCAATGGGACTGAGTTTTGAGATCCCAATTGTGATGATTCATCCCCTGATGTCTTTGTTGTAAGGCCCTGAATCAGTATTACATGCTTTTCTTTGTACAATGATGCATGTATTATAATTCTGTCCCCATCCCCACTCACATGGCTTTCTTGCAAGGGTGACATGTGGTTTTCCTCTAGGCATGTATCTGTGACAATTTTCCTTTTACTCTATGTCATATTTAAGTTCTCCTGTTTCTATAAATTCTTGGATGCCATGATAACTTCACACACAATGTCCTTATCAACTAAATGATGTGCCTTTGTCCTATGTGAGGCAAAATAAATGTATCCCTATAAATTATATTTGGATTTATAGTCGCTTTTCTCCTCTAGAATGATGCATTAAGAAGATTAAAAAGACCCAACAACTTAGTTCTTTGTTGGCTGTTTTTCCAATAACCTTTACTTGAGCATGGGAACACAAAAGGGATTTTGAAATGTTTGGATAAGAATTCCATTATCTTTTCATTACATTTTCCCATAAATTTGAAGCCCTTTGTATAATTGAATCAAACTCAGAATAAGAATCATCATGATATGTGGAGAAAGTATTGAAGCTGCCAAGAAATTAATTTTACTTGGCTCCAAAATGAATATCAATGGAAGCAGCATTCAAGAAATTAAATTATATCGTCCATGGGGCAAATTTCCACTATGAAACATATTTTTAAATGGAAAGGCTGAGAGAAGGAGAATATGCTTGCCAGATCACAAGCATAGGAAGATTCCCTCAGCAGGTCCTGGCAAGGTTTCGCCAAGCTCTCCGAGGACACCAGGGAAACAACTGGAGAACTAATTACACCAAAGTTTCCTAAAAGTTGGAAATCAGCAACGTTTGCTGCCCATCTTTGACTCCTTTCACCATTGATGGAGCTATATGTAAATGTGTGCGCTATATGTTATATAGTAGACATCACATACTGTAAGTACAAAATGTTATAACACACTGTAATTATATGATATCAATTGCATATCAGTTATATAATTTATATTTTATAATTATATGATAGATTAAATCTATAGTTATACTTATATCTTCTAGTTTTCTTATTTGCTTATATATTTCTACTGCCTCACCTATTACCTTTGTCTACTCTCTATCACTCTCCTAGTGAAATATTCTTCCATGTCACCCATTGTCTTATTATCCCTCTTACAATACATTTTCCCACTACTTTTATAAATCTATTGGTATATCCAGATGATCTATTAATCAAAATAAATACCACAAGATTATAAGATAACAGAATTAGGCAATAGGGTACAAGATCTGAAAACAACATAAGAAAACAAAAATTAGCTACCAAAATGATCATTCTGACTAACATCAATGAGAGAAGTAATTAAAACTAGATAAGTAGAGGGAGAAAATCCAAGGAAAGTACAAAATTAATGTGGGGCATAATTAAGAGAAACAGGTTGCAAATCATTGTAATCTCAGAGCAAGAAGAAACAAAAAATTCTACAGTAAAATAGTATTGAAGAATTCATGGGAAAAAATTGCAATATCACAGTGGAGATAAAATAACTATTCAACTATTGTGGAATCCTAAATGGGATAGACCTTAAAATAAAAATGCCATGTTATGTAGTCAAGTTTCCTAATTTCAAAGAAAAAGGAGAGAATCGTGGAGGGAGCCAGGTAAAAAAGGACAATCACAGACAAAATCAGGTGATCCAGTGCCACTCAGGGACAACTGCGCCATGTGAAAAGGTAATGGAGTGATACACGTGAAATTCTGAAAATAAATAATAACAATAACACTGAAATAGCCAAAGTGAAGTTATTCTTCTAATGTCAGAAAGAAAACACAGGCATGTACATATGTAAATATGTTTCTATATAATGATAGGGAAATAGATCTGTGTACATATATTTATATGTTAAGTAGTAAGGCTGCAGAGGCTTCTATTCAAACACTCCCTCAAGAAAAGAACACTTTGTTCTAATAATGCAGCATTCTGTGATACTCATCTTCCTGATACGATCACTGAAGACAAATGGGTGCATATGCAAAAAAAGAAAAAAATGCATAAAACAAGCACAGCATTGCAAAACAAATATGAAGAAGATCAGTATGGTTAAAGAAACAACAATAAAAATAACAACAGCAGGAAGATGGTGGCCAGATCGCAAGCCCACGCCCGGAGCTCCTGGAGATCGGTGAGTGGGGGTTACACAGCGAAGGGTGGGGCTCTCAAATTGGGTTTTGTGACTCCAAGAACGCTCAGAGCCCTCCTCTGAACCAGGAGCAGGCGCAACCCGCATGCCTGCGCTCCGCAGGGACGCGGGCACAGACGCTGCCAGTTCTTTGTGCGGGCAGCATCCTGGGCGCCCGCTCTGCGATCCTGAGATCAGAGACCTGCAGTTAATCAGCACCCCTGCGCAATTGCTAACCAGTCCTTCCCACCCCAAGGTGCCCAGGGTGCCCAGGGGACACTCCAAGCAGACCCGCACCTCTCGCTCCCCACCCCCAGGGACGCCTGTGTCCCAAGCACAATGGTGGGCAAGCCCCTCCCACCCTAGGAGGCCCACACACAGACGCACTTTAAGGACACCACCACTGCCCAGGATAAGATCAACCCATCCCCTAAACTCAAGCCTGCCCACCTGGGCGACACTTTCTAACAAGAGCGAAAGGAACCCCCACACTCCCCAAGGTCACCAGCACTCCCCACAGATGCTGCCCATTCAGGGCTCCCACCCCACTAACCGACCCATGGCAGAAAGTTCCCGCTTTACATTGTCCCTTGGGTAAACAGCCAGCCAGTCCTCCCCACCCCAGAGTGCTACAGGATTTTTTCCCACCTCTCTGTGGCAAGTTCCCCTACCCAGGAACAAATCACCCAACTCCCAACCCACCCCCTAAACCCACTACCCTGCTCAGGCAACACGCTCCATCAGATCTGCCAGGCCCAGTTGCAAACAGTTCCTATAATATAAGACCAGCCTCCTAAAGAGAGACCCCAGAGCCACAAAACACCAAGGAAAATGCCACCTAATACGAATAAATCAAACAAAAAACAGCTAGCAGCTTCAACAGTATCAAGAAAAGAGAAACTGGATCCGATGCAAGAAGACCAACTCGACCTAACAGCTGTCATAGAAAATGCAGAGATTGATCAACCACAGAAAGAAATCTTCAAGATGTTACTAACACATATGCAGCTCTTGAGTGATGCATTAAAGAAGAAAGAAGGACTGATACAGGAGATAAAGTCCACGCACCAAAGGGAAATCCAAGAACTAAAGAATGAGCTAACAAAAACTAATAGTAAGCTCTCAGATTTTGGCCAGAGAATGGAGGAGGCAGAGAACAGGATAAATGACCTAGAGAGGATAAATGACCTAGAGGACTCCCACGTAGAAATTAATAAATGGAAGAAAAAACTATAACAAGTCTATGAGAGAAGCAGAAGAAAATATTAGAAGCGTGGCTGATACTATGAAAAGAAACAACCTTAGAATTATCAGTCTGCCAGAAGATGAGTCATCAAGAAAACAGACATCTAAAATAGTGAGGGAATGCTTAGAGGAAAACTTCCCTAGCTTAATGAGTGAAAACCAGATAACCATACAGGAGGTGGAAAGAACACCAGCTAGACTAAACCCCAAGAAGAAAACACCAAGACATATAGATGTTGAACTATCCAATTATGAGGAAAAAGAGAAAATTATGAGAGCAGCTAGGGAAAAAAGGGCAATCACATATAAAGGCAAGCAGATAAGAATATGCTCGGACCTATCAATGGAAACTATGAAGAAGAGGAGAGAGTGGAGCAGCATATTCTGAAAATTGCAGGAACATGATGCAAACCCAAGAATACTCTATCCAGCCAAATTACCTATCAAAATTGATGGAGAAGTAAGAGTCTTTCCAGACAAGGAAAATCTCAGAGAATATGCCAAAAGGAACCCAGCCCTAAAACAGATTTTCACCAATCCACTGGGAGAAGAACAACAACCACCTAACACATGCAGAACAAATCTACTCAGAAACTATCAAAGGGATAACAGCCCCCAAGATAACTCTGGCTCAGAGATGGAAGAAAAGCAAGAATGAAAACACACAGACATTGACACAATCCATGGAAATAGAAAACCATCCAATCCAAGAGTGAAAAAATGACAACACAGAGTGTACAGATAGATGTAACAACCCTAAATATTAATGGATTGAACTCAGGCCTTACGAGACAGAAATTAACAGACTGGTTTAGAAAACATTCCCCCTCCATCTGCTGCCTACAGGAGACACATCTTAAGATCACAGGATAATATATATTGAGAATCAAAGGCTGGAGAAAAATATACCAAGCAAATAGCAATTCCAAAAAACCAGGGGTAGAAATCCTAATCTCTGATAAAATTGACCTCAAAGTGCAAACCATAATAAGAGACAAAGAAGGACACTATATAATGCTTAAGGGAAGGGTAGACAATGATCCAATAAGCATTTTAAATATATAGTCCCTGAATGAGAGACCCGTAGAATATGTAAACCAGACACTTCATATGATGAAAAAAGAAATTACAGCCTCAACAATTATAGTGGGTGACGTCAACACACCACTCTCTGACAAAGACAGATCACAGGGAAAGAAACGAAGCAAGGAGGCGAGAGATCTAAATAGTACAATTAGACAGTTTGACTTGTTAGATATCTACAGGGTCTTTCATCCAAAGGAAAAGCATTTCACATTCTTCTCTGCCCCACATGGAAGTTATCTGAAGATAGACCACATATTGGTACATAAAGGGAATCTACATAAATTTAAGCATATTGATATCATACAGAACTCACTCAGACCACTCTGCCATTAGGTTGGAAATCAACGAAAAGAAGGTAAGGAGAACTGGAGAAAATAGTTGGAGAATGAATAATTCTCTATTGCAAAAGGAATGTGTACTGGCCCAGATCAGAGAGGAAATTAAAAATTTCTAGAAAACAACGAGAATGAAAGCATGGCATACCAAAACTTATGGGACACAGCAAAGGCAGTCTTAAGAGGAAGTTTCATTGCAATACAGGCACACCTGAAAAAGGAAGAGGGTTTCATAAGCGATACGTTGATGCAGAATTTACAACAACTAGAGCAGAGTCAGCAGGATAATCCCACTTATAGCAAAAGAAAAGAAATGATAAACATCAGGGCTGAGATTCAGGAGAGGGAAAATAAGAAAACAATGGGAAAAAATAATGCTGCTAAAAGTTGGTTCTTTGAAAGAATTAACAAAATTGATAAACCATTGGCAGACTTAACCAAAGAAAGGAGAGAGAAAATTGCAATAGCAAGAATAAGGGATGAAAGAGGGGATATCACAAGAAATCAAAAGAGTAGTCACTCAGTACTACAAGGATCTATACTCCAATGAACTCAACAACTTGGAAGACATGGACAAATTCTTGGAAAAGCAATCTCTTCCTAGATTGTCTCCAATGGACGTCAAGAATCTTAACAGATCCATAACAATAGAAGAAATAGAAAAGGTTATCAAGGACTACCAAAAAAAAAATCACCTGGACCTGATGGCTACACAGGAGAATTCTACCAAGCATTCAGGGAAGAATTGACACTAACCCTACCCAAGTTCTTCTAAAGCATAGAAAAAGATAGCAAACTCCCAAACTCCTTCGATGAAGCTAGTATAACACTGATACCCAAACCAGGCAAGGATCCCACAAGAATTGAGAACTACAGACCCACAACCCTAATGAATACTGATGCAAAAACCCTTAATAAAATACTGGCCAATAGAATACAAAAGTATATAAAACGAATAATTCACCATGACCAAGTGGGGTTCATACCCGAAATGCAGAGGTGGTTCAACATATGAAAGACCATTAGTATCATTCACCATATTGACAGGAAAAAATACAAGAATAATATGGTTATATCCAGAGATGCCAAAAAAGCATTTGACAATATTCAACACCAATTCATGTTTAAGACACTCAAGAAGATAGGAATAAAAGGAAAATTCCTCAAGACAACACAAGCTATATATGAAAAACCAACAGCCAATGTGATAGTCAATGGACAAAAGACAAACAATCCCACTGAAAAAGGGGACCAGACAAGGATGTCCATTGTCTCCTCTATTATTCAATATCATACTGGAGGTTTTAGCTAATAGCATAAGGCAGAGAAAAGACATAGAAGGAATATGACTGGGGAAGGAAGAGGTGAAATTATCATTATTTCAGATGATATGATTATATATATGGAAAACCCCAAAAACTCCACAAAGGGATGACTAGAAACAATAGAGGAGTATGGCAGAGTGGCAGGATACAAGATCAACAATCAGAAATTGATTGGTGTGCTGTACACATCAGATAAAACCACAGAAGAGGAGATAAAAAAAGAGGTACCCTTCACAATAGCCAAGCACAAATTGAAATATCTAGGGATATACCTGACAAAAAGAACAAAAGATCTATTTGAGGAAAATTATAGAACACTATTACAAGAAACCAAGAATGACTTCAAGAAATGGAAAAATATCCCATGCTCGTGGATCAAAAGACTCAATGTAGTAAAGATGAAAATCCTACCCAAGGCACTATATAACTTTAATGCAATACCGATATAAGTACCATCTTCCTTCTTCAAAGAAATGGAAAAAAATGATTACCAACTTCATATGGAGAGGGAAGAAGTCCAGAATTAGTAGAGAACTCATCAAGAAGAAGGACATCATGGGAGGGCTTGCCCTACCTGACTTTCGCACATACTATCTAGCCACAGTGGTCAAAACAGCATGGTATTGGCATAATGACAGATACTCAGACCAATGGAAAAGAACTGAAAATCCAGAAATAAAAACACAAGCATACAGACAACTGATCTTTGATGAGGGCCCCAAAAGTATCAAATGGGAAACAGATGCCCTTTTCAGCAAGTGGTGCTGGAAAAAATGGATATCTACCTGTAGAAAAATAAAGCAAGACCCTTACCTGACTGCATGCACTGGGATAAATTCAAGGTGGGTTACAGAACTTGAAGCAAAACCCCAAAAATTAGGGCCATCAATGTGGAAATTGAGAACAACCTGAGAACACTGGCACAGGGATTACAAAGGCTAACAGAAATAGGGAAGGACACACACAGAGGAGGCTCAAATAGACAAATGGGATATACTGAAAATAAAACACCTGTGCCCATCGAAAGAATTCACCAAGAGAGTAATAAGAGAGCAGACAGACTGAGAAAACATCTTTGGCAATGACAAATCAGATAAAGGTCTTATTACTAAAATCTACAACACCTTTATAACTTCCATAAAGAGCAAAACTAACTGCCCACTGAGGAGGTGGGCAAAGGAGTTAAACAGAAGTTTCACAGAGGCAGAAATCAGAGTGACCAATACATATATGAGAAAATGTTCCCGATCATTAGCCATAAGAGAAATGCAAATCAAAACAACCATGAGATACCACCTAACACCCTCAAGGATAGCTTAATTCAAAAAGTCAGAAAATAAGAAATGCTGGAGAAGCTGTGGGGAGATAAGGTGACTTATACACGGCTGGTGGACCTGCAGGTATGTACAGCCACTATGGAGATCAATTTGGATATATCTAAAACAGAAGGAAATTGAACTACCATATGACCCAACAATTCCCTGCTGGGCATATACCCAGAAGAGAAAAGCACCAATCCACGACCAAAGATCTGTGCCCCAATGTTCATCGCAGCACAATTCACGATTGTAAGGAGTTGGAAGCAGTCAATATTCCCATTAACGGATGGAGTTTAAAAAGCTGTGTTACATACATACGATGGAGTATTATGCATCTCTGAAAAGCAGTGATGGACTCATGAAGCTCCTCACTGCATGGGAAGAGTGGGAGGAAATTATGCTAAGTGAAGTTAGCCAAACACAAAAGGACATGTATAATATGAATCCACTGAGGTAAGCATAATAATAATTTTAAAACTGGAAAGGGGCATTGGGAAAAGACACTATATAGAGAAAATTCTGGGAGAAGACACAGGTAATATGGCAGGGGCCAGATCAAAATAGAGCTACATGTGGTATCCATAAAGGGGAGAGGGATGAAGGGGTTGCAGATGGCGATGTGTAGAAAGTGAATGGGGCACTAAAACATCAAAGGGGAGTGTATTGTTTATATCTTCACAGGGAAAGAGGGACCAAACTTAAACCCGGAGACCCAGGATGTGAATGCAGCATGACAGCATGGAGTAGAGAACCAGTGGAGGGACCTGAGAACATAACCCCAACCCCAACTCTAGGGGCAGCCACCTCTCTACCAGAGGAATTTCCCTTGGAGGCCAGCACTGAAGCTGAAGCTTGGGGAGTGAGATATGCCTGACCAGATCACATGAGAACAATTGAAAGCGGAGGAAGAGAGAATGA
>PVJH01043740.1:0-13299 GCA_004026705.1 Nesogale talazaci | reverse complement strand
AAAAAAAAAAAGAGGATTTGTTGTCTTATAGAATCCTAGGTGAAGTTCAGTGAATGACAGAGCCCCTCCCAAAGGGGAGACATAGTACAGCCAGGACTTAGGAACAGCTGCCCCCTGGGGCTCAGCCACCAGCACTATGTTTCCCCTAAATTCTGCTTGTCTCTGCGTACTGACTTTACTTTTTGCTCCATGCAAACCAGCTTTCTTTAAGTGATTCCTGAAATTTTCACATGTTGCATCTTTAGAACTTCATTGCAAAGAAGTGGACCCTAAGTCCTAAATTAAAGAAAAACCCCAGGACAGGGCTCAATCCAGCAAAGGCTAATTTTCTACCCTGCCCTGAGTAGCTACAGCCAGGAGAGCTAGTTACCTCTGAACATGGCGGGTCCCTATTGAACCATATGCCTGGAATGTGGCGAGGGAAGAAAGAGCTTCCAGCGAGAGGGGGCATGCATTGGTGCTGAGTTGACCAACAATAGGTGCCCACAAGTGAGGTGGCAGATTAGGAGAAAAGCCCAAAACTTGACGATGGCAGTGTCCTTGGTACAATCCATTGTTAAGTATGAGGTTGGGGGGCTGAGCCCCGGTGGCGCAGTGGTTGTGCGCGGGACTGCGGCTGGGGTCATCTTTGGGGATGACACGCCACCTAAAAGCAAGACTTAAAAAACACCCTTTAGACCTATGCCCCTTGCCAGGGTTTCCTTGTCAGTCTCAGGGACCTTGTGGGGAGAAGAACCTTTACATAAATGTCACGTGTGGATTCAAAGAGGCCTCCATCCTGCTAGATCTGCACAAGGAGGCAGAGGTACTTGGAAGCCAGGGGGTTCTGAGTGCCGCCAGCAGCGCCAGCTTGCAGCGGAAAAGAGCAGTGAGTAAGAGCAGAAGAGTCCAGGAGGCTGGCGTCCCAGGAGCCAGTGGAAACAATTTGGAGAATGGAGGAGGTGGTGGTGACACGGGTAGGGAGGCCAGGCCTGGTAAGGAACAAGACGAGAAATAGCCGTTGGCTTATCAGCGACGGGATGTCAGGGGTGACCTTTGTAAGAGAAGGTTCGAGTGAGCGGTAGAAAGTGGAAGCCACCTTTCAACGGCGTGAGGAGTGACCGGGAGAAGATAAAGTGATGACTTGTCCAGGCATTCTTTTAAGACATGAAGGAGAGAGCATGGTTGCCAGGCACAAGGTCGGGCTTGAAGGAAGCTTTCCTGAGAATCGTCTTGCAGAGAGACTGTCACACGTTTAAATGACCAGTCTTGACATTACTAGAAATGTTTTTTTCTGAGTTTAGAATTTGATATGGATATTAATGTGGACGAGTTCATAGATCATGAAGAAGGGGGGCGGTTCACAGAGGAGGAATGACTTGACTTTTAAAAAATCATTTTATTGGGAGCTTGTACAACTCTTATCACCATCCATCCGTCCATTGTGGCAAGCACAATTGTACATTTGTTGCCATCATCATTTTCAAAACATATTCTCTACTTGAGCTCTTGGTATCAGCTCTCATTCTCCCCCAACCCCTGCCCCTCTCCCTCCCTTATGAACTCTTGATGTATAAATTATGGTTTTTTAAATGCCTGACACTGACCAAGGTCTCCTTGTACTCCCTTTTCTGTTGTCTACCCCCCTGGCAGGGGGTTATATGTAAATCATTGTGATCAGTTTCCCCTTTCTGCCCCGGCTTCCCTTTACCCTTCTGGTACGCCTACTCTCAATATGGGTCCCAAGGGGTTACTCTGTCCTGGATTCCCTTGTTTTCAGTTCTTATCTGTACCCATGTACATGCTCTTGTCTAGCCAGATTTATAAGGCAGGATCGGGATCATGACCGTTGCGGGGAGGAAACATTAAAGAACCAGAGCAGTGGTTCTCAACCTTCCTCAGGCCTCTCTGTGGGCTCCCTGCTCCATGCCTGTATGCTGCATTCATGTCTTGGAGCACTGGATTGAAGTCTGGTCCCTCTTTCCCTATGGAGATATAAGCAGCATGTTAGTGGGTTCCCCTGGTTAGTGGCCTAGTCCCCTGCTATCCATGTCTTTTCTCTCCCCCCCCCTCCTTTTTAGTAGGCTACCCTATGTATCTCTGGATTTGGTCTGGCCCCTGCCATACTACCTGAACCTCATTCCAGGAATGTTTGTATACAGTAGTTTTTCCCCTATGCCCCTTATGCATTTTTAAGCTTACCTCAGCAGACTATACCACTCTTTTAAAAGTAAGTTAACTATGGAGATGTATGATATGTAAATATTATGCCAAGAAAACCATTTTTTAAAAAGTTGGCCAGTGGTTACCGTGGGTGAGGGAGGAAGAGTTTGTGCTTAGTGGCCTTTGAGTTTATGTTAATGGTTGTGGAATAATTTGGAAAAGTATATCAATAATGGTTATATAACATGAATATAATCAATGGAATTGAATTATACTTGTAGAAGTTGCTGAGTGGGGAAATTTTATATAGTTTTACCACAATTTAAAAAATTACACTAATAATGAGTACAAGGAAGAAGAAAATGTTCTTTAAAAAACCCTTCATGGCCTCCTACTCCCACCACCTGAGGGCAACGATGCCAAAAAAAAAAAAAAAACCCTTCATGAAAACAGATAGCCTCGAGCTGAGCCCCGGTGGCATAGTGGTTGTGCACGGGACTGCGGCCCACTGGGAGGGAGGTTCAATTCCAGCAGTGGGGCTAGGCCTCCTACTCCCACCACCAGAGAGCAGTGATGCCCCCCCCCCCAAAAAAAAAAAAAAACCAACAGATAACCTCATCTTTCTTCTTCAGGGTAGCTGGCGAGTTCTGGCTACGGGCCATGCAGTTAGCAGGCTAATGCATTTGATCAGCTATGCAAAGGCATTTGGTCATGTGGATCATAACAAACTATGGACGACACTGGGAAGAATGGGACTTCTAGAACATGTCATTGTGCTCACGCAGAAGCTGTACATGAACCAAAGGGCAGTCTCTTGAACAGAACCAGAGACTACTATGTGGCTTAAGATCAGGATCTCAGAGGTAGTATGTCATTGGAGGGCACCCTCATGACATTGTGCCATGTGTTTGTGTTTCGGTATATGAAACCCAGGATTGAGGAACCTATAGGAACAGTAAGTAGAAGAAGGGTTTGGGAGAGTTTGAGGACCATACAGTCCAGGGGGGAGAGGAGAAGAGTAAAAAGGAGATGATGTCCAGGAGTCCAGGAAGCAAAAGAATGTTTGGAAACGAATTGTGGTAGCAAATGTACAATTTTGCTACAATTGACTATGGGATGATTAGCTATGTGTTAATTCCTAATTGATAATAAAATTTTAAAAAAGAGCTCGTTAGCAATTTTGGAGGTGGGCGGGGTGGGTGTTAGGAAAAGCACGTGTGTCAGGGTTGTAGCCTCTCACCATACTTAATCCCATATGTACGCTGAACAAATGATCTAAGGGTGTGCACTGTATTAAGAAGACTGAGGCATCAGGATCCGAGAATGCTTATTAATAAATGATACAACTTTGCTCCCTGAAAGCAGGCAGACTTGGGGCACTTGCCGATAAGAGCCAAGGCTGCAACCTTCAGAATGGATGGCAGTTCAGGGTGAGCAAAGCAAATACCTTTGCAACAGGCCCCATGCTAAATGGAGAACAGATGGAAACTTCCAGGGATTTCTTCTTGCTTGCATCCACATTAAATGCTCATGGGAGCATCAGTGGAGAAAGCAGATAACGTACTGCATTGGACATATCTGCTGCACAAGACCTCCTGGAAATGTTACTTTGAGGACTAAGGTGTGCCTGGCCTCAGATATGGCTTTTATTGATTTATTTTTAAAGATATGGTTTCTATGAGAGTAGAAAGTCCTGGCTAGTGGTTTTGAACTGCTGACAGCCTAGTCCGTAACCACTTACGCCACCAGGGCTTCTTCTAAAGGCATGATTTTTAAATCACCTCATATGCATGTGAAAATCAGGCCTCGAATAAAGAAGATCAAAGAAGAATCCATGCATTTAATTGCTTTGAATTTTGAAAGTACTGTGGACGGCAGGAGAATAAACAAAATGGTCTTGGAGGAAGTACAGCTGGAATGCTCCTGAGAAGCAAGGATGTACTTTGGGCATATTAGCAGGATAGACCGGTCTCTGGGAAGAGACCATCATGCTTGATAAAATGGAGAATCAGAGAAGGACAGGAAGATCGTCTCAGAGATGGGTCGACACGTTGGCTATGAGAACAACTTCAAGCATAAGGGCAATGCGAAGATGGAGAAGGACCAGGCAGTGAGCACTTCATTCTGCTGCCCATCAAGGTGCTGGGAGTCGGAATAGGCTCAATGATACTTAACAACAACAACACATGTTCACGGAGTTGGATCCAATTACACACAGGCTAACAACAGTAGCAATAACTGTAACTATCGCTCCACCCCGACTCATGACATGCAAGTAAAAGGACCTTCCTGCGAAAGGCATCCGAGAGCTTGACCCCTTTGAACAAATCTGATAGTCAAAGGAGATCTGATGGAGGACAAGAGCAGGAAGGGGCTGGGAGACCCGAGAGGAACTCCCTGGGAAAGAGAGTGGGGATGGTTGAGCACTGAGGACCCTCTTGCAGCTTGGGGGGCACAGCGAGTCGCTGATGGTGACCCAGGGCACATCCCAGTTCAGGCTGTGTTGGGCAGGACTGAATTGCCCCCAGCGAGGAGCTCCTTTCCTGTAAACACTCAGCAGACTACACAACTCTTTTAAAAGCAAGTTAACTATGGAGATGTATGATATGTACATATGTAAATATGATATGTAAATGAGGGATGCAGGTGGGGGTGGAGGTCCTGAAGTCAGATGAGTGCCCTCAGTGCTTTAGCACAATGCTTCCCCCCTGCAGGAAGCTGAGCCCGGCAGGCTGACAGCCTTTCTAAAGACTTGGCTTAAAGCTGTGTTTCTCCATCCCAGGTGTCTCTCGGAGTCACCTGGGGAGCTTCTAAAAGGTCCAGTTCCCTGGCTGTCCCCAGACAAAGTGGAATCCTTGGAAGGGGTCCCCCACCCAAACCAACCTAACCCGTCCACCCAAACCAACCTAACCCGTTGCTGTGGAGTTGATTCCCACTCCTGGCGACCCCTTGGGACACGTAGTCAGATTGCGCCATGGGAGTTCTTGGATGTTACTGCTCTAGAAGCCAGGCCTTTCTTCCCCAGTGCTGCCGGGCGGCGGGGGTGGGGGGTGGGAGTGGGGGGGTGGGGTGGGGACGGATGAGGGGAGGGGACTTGGAGGTGCATCCCAGGCATCGGAACTTTTTCGTTACCAGGTTATTTCAAAGTGCCACCTCTGGAAAGTCAGGGAAGGGCACCAGAGGACACTGTCTTCGTAGATCCTGGGGGCAGTGGTGGGAGGTGGAAGTTCGGTTGGAGGGGATGCTGGGAGCGGGGGTATAAATGTCTCTGCTGTGTCCTGCAGTTTCTTCCCAATGACAAACTAGATAGGAGGGGGGCAGGTGGTGAGTGGGGTCGGGTATTGGTCCTTTTTAAATTCTTCCCCATCTGGATGGTTATTAGTACTTTATAACCCTGCCAGCTGAGAGGGTACCCACAGCCAAACTTACTGCCACAGAGCAGATTCCAGTTTACAGTGACCCTCTAGAAAGGACAGAAGAGTCCACCCCTGACGGATTTTCAGGACTGGAATCTAGGGGACCCGAGAGCCTCATCTTTCTGCCAGAGGTGGGGTGTGTGTGTGTGTGTGTGTGTGTGTGTGTGTGTGAGAGAGAGAGAGAGAGAGAGAGAGAGAGAGAGAGAGGTGTTCATTGGTCTCGTGTGGGGGGTTATGTTTCAACTTCGGAGTCCATCAACTACAGTTCGGAGTCCATCAACTACAGTGGTTGCTCGGGCTGAAGAGAACTGGCCGATTCCCATGGGCTTGAACCACCGACCTTTCAGAAAGCACTGTGGTGTTTACCCAACATCACCACCAGGGATTTTCTACCGTGTGGTTGTATGGATGGAAAGGTGAGGTCAGTCTCGGAAAGTCTGGGGAGGGAGGACTCACATTCGGCAGACGTCTCAGTACCTTTCCAGAGCACCACCAGCAAGTCCTGCCCGCCCCACGCTCCTCCTGGAGAAGGGTTCTCTGCACAGGATGGGACATGGCCACCCATCGGAACCCAGGTACTCGTGGACCACCAGCGCCCAGCTGGCCCCAGCAGGTTCTTTCCGGCAATATTTTCAGTTGCATCTCCGTCTTTGGGTCACATCAAATCAATATTGGTTGCATGAGTCGGGGCACCGTGACCGAGAGGAAACTATCTGCTGAGAAGGAGAAACTGCCTGTGGGCAGGCAGCCGAGAGAAGGAAAGACAAACGGATGATGGCGAAACTGAGTGTCCTTCTGATTTCCCACTTGCTGATCCTGGGCCTGGCCGGGTTGCCTTTAGCACTGGAATGAGTCAAAGTCCACTGGATGCTTCCGTGGCAGTGAGCTCATCTGTTTCCTTACAAAACGCCTCCATTTTGGTTGCACTCGCTTTCCTCTGTGTGTGTCCCCTGAGGGACCCCTACGACAGCGTGTGCCCATGATGACCCTTCCTGCCCCTGGTGGGGGAAATGTCCCGCTGCTACCTGCCCTGTCGGTCCTCTGGGCAAAGGAGATGATCTGCGCTCCTGAAGACTGGGAGCCACGGAAGCTGGGAGTCGGCGTTGACTTGATGGCCGTGGGGGGTGTGTGTGTCTTTTGTAGCCCAATGACTCTGGCCTGTGGCTGGTGGGAGTGTTCTGCTGGGTCCCAGCCCAACCAACTTAGGCTTTGGTAGATTAAAAAAAAAAAAAAGATTTTGGGCTGAGCCCCGGTGGCGTAGTGGTTGTGCGCGGGACTGCGGCCCACTGGGAGGGAGGTTCAATTCCAGCAGTGGGGCTGGGCCTCCTACTCCCACCGCCGCAGAGCAGTGATGCCCCCCCCACCAAAAAAAAAAGGTTTCTCCTTAAGTTTTATGAGCCTATCGTGTCATCCTAAGGTCATTGAATTTGCATTTGTTTGATTTACTCGTCAGGCCACCCCTTTTCCTGGGAGAGCACCACTTTCGTATATCTCCTCCTGTGGGGTATTTCACGGCACACAGAGGTCCCCAGTGCTTGTGCCTGTTGTAGAGAAGCTCATCATACGGGTACATTTACTCAAGCCCCGTGTGTGCGCCCACCCGGTCAGCACCGGGCTCTGAAGAGGAGTGTGTCAAGTGCCCTGGCTCTCTGAAGGGGTCTCCTGTCCTCTGGGGCCATGGGCCCCACCTGTTTAACAGGAAGAGCAGGCTTCTCCCTCATTCGTGTTTAAGTGGTAGGGGGCCTTGACCCCGCCTGCTTGGCACCCCGTGTTTGAGTACTTCAGCTGGGCTCATGGAAAACCACTGAGCCACAAGTCACCATCAGAAGTACTGTGGTGGTGTCCACCGGGAGCGTTGGCGTTGCCTGGCTTCTACACTAAGAAGCATCTCAAGTGCCCCCAATCGAGCTCCCTCAGAAGCCACAGAGCAGAGCTGAACCCCCCGTGCCTGGCAAAGATGACCAGACATGACCAGGTGGACACCTTGGGAGAGGCCACTCAGTTTCTGTCATTGAGAACAGGTTGCCACCTAGTCTAAAGTGACCAGATTTTAAGCGGGACACAATTGATGGAGGGGAGGGCAAGGGGACATTCCTTGATTAAAAATTTGGTCTAGGGCTGAGCCTCGGTGGTATAGTGGTTGTGCGCGGGACTGCGGCCCACTGGGACGGAGGTTCAATTCCAGCAGTGGGGCTGGGCCTCCTACTCCCACCGCCAGAGAGCAGTGATGCCAAAAAAAAAAAAATTGGTCTATAGGGAGCAACAAAAATGTTCATAGAATGCAAAAATAGTATTGTAATGTATTTATTTTAATTTTATTAATATTTCTTTAGGGGGGCATCACTTCCCTCTGGTGGGAGTGGAAGGCCCAGTCTTGCTCCTAGAGAGTTGCTGCTGGATTTGAACTGCCAACCCTGTGGGCCGCAGTCCTGCACACAACCACTAAACCACTGGGGCTCAGCCCCTTATTTTAATTTTAAAACACTACGGGACGTTGTTAAATTGTTAAAAAGCGGGATGTCTGGTCACTTTAGTCCTAGTTCCAAGAAGGGTGTGTGGCAGATGCCAGGAGTGGGACTTTGGTGCATTTTAGGCAACATTTGGCCTCACATCATCGTGTGAACAAGGAAGAGAAACCCATGTCTCTTGCCCCAAGACTCTTCTAGCAGCTTGCAGACCAGGACGGGGGCATGCCTATGGCTCCCAAAGCCCCTCACAGTCTCTAGAACTTTCTCCTGGAGAGCTCCCTCTCAGTCTCCCAGGCATTTCACACTCTCCATGTCCAAGGCTAGGCACACCAAGGAGGCTCCCCAGTTGCTTTCCAGGGCACCGCTTCGAGGAATCTTTTCAGTTTACTCCACACCCCCTCTCCGAGACCAGGATTAGGCCATTGCAACAGGTCAGGACAATGACCCCAAATGGCCCCATCTCTTCTACTCCCCATCTCGATTCTAAAGGTCTCAACCCCATGCCCCAAGTCAAAGTCCTGGTCACCAGGTCTTAACCATCTGCATCCAGTTTTTATTGTTACTCAGAAGTTTAGCTTAAATGAACATGGATTTATTTACTAACAAATCCACTCATAGTTCCAATCCTCATGCCTCCTTCTTCATATAGTCCACCTGCTAGGGTCATTTGTTCCGAATACAGATTAAGTAAGTGGTGAAAGGATACTTGAGGAAGCCTTCTTAGCAACCTGGGATATGCAAATGGTAGACCTTGCTTGCTGAAAGATGATGATAAACGGAGGAAAGATGGACGTCGTGGCTCGCATCCACCATAACGGTTGTGAGAATGGAGCAGGACCGGCCAGGGTCTCGGGGCGTCAGACCAGTCTGACAGTGCTTCACAACACAGTTCTGAGTTCTGGAGGTCAGAAGGAGGAAAGGAGGCCCGCGGAGCTGAAATGGAGGTGCAGGCAGGCCTGGTTCCTTCTGGAGGCTTCAGGAGAGAATCCACTCCTCGTCTCTTTCAGCTTCTGGGGGCTACCTGCGTTCCTCGGCCCAAATCACACCAACCTTGGCTTCCACCATCCCATGGCCTTCCTCTTAGCACTGCTGCGGGGACATGTCGTGGAACGGGTCTAGGTCCCGCGGATGCTATATTGAGGAGCCCGGCACCATACGGGTCTAAGGCCGGGCCCTTTCAGACATAAGTGGTCAGGGTTGTCTTCTCCAGCGCAGTGGGTAGAGTTTGAACCACTCATCTTAGCTAGTGCTGGCCACCAGTGCCACCCAGACCCCAGCTGTCGGCTGCTCTTCCTGCTAATCCTGCTGCTGGATCTCTCCACCTCCACGCCATTCTCTTTCTAGCCATCACTGTGAGCTCACTCTCTCGATTAAAGGCTTTTATGGTTTCCCATAAGGTTTCATGGACTCATTTTCAGAAACGGATAAACCCTTCTTCCTAATCTATCTTCATTTGGAAGCTTTGCAGAAATCTTGCTGGTATTTGACATACCAGTGGCATAGCCTCAGCACCAGCAAGCCACCGCAGCCCGACAGACGGACAGACAGAGGGGTGGAGGAACCAATCACGGGAGAAGGACATTACACGTGGGGAAGTGGAGAGTCGGTGACAAAGAGGGAGACCCTGGATGAGAGGGGTGACATCATGACGGAAACAGTAGTGGCCCACACGGCAACAGTTTTGCGTGTGCTGTAGGACAGGGCCATGTTCTGCTCACCGTGAGTCAGAGTTGACCCCTGGGCCACAGGCCAGGCTTGACTTCCGCTACTTCCAGGGTAAAGTCTTGGCTCCTTGGAAGGAGTCTATGTAAAGTGACCAGATTTTAAGTGGGACATCACTGACCGGGGGACCTGTGGGAGGGGGTTCTCGATGAAAATTTTGGTCTATATGGAGCAGCAAAAATGTTCACAGAACGCAAAAATAATATTGTAATATATTTACTTTAATTTTGAAACGCCGTGGGATGTTGTGAAATTGTTAAAAAGCGGGACATCTGGTCACCTTAGCGTCTTCTGTGGGCTTTCGCCTGTTCCCTTCAGTTAATCTACCGCCACCTGGCAACAGAGAGCTCCGCTTAATTCCTCCAGATAGAGGCTAGTTGAGCTGGAGAATCTAACGGCAAACGTCTCGGCCTTAAATCCTAGGTCTGCCCCTTACCAGAGAGGAATTCTTGGGTCTGTGACTTTCTCTGGACCTTGGTGTCATCTTTGAAAACATCTGCTTTTCAACAATGGTTGTGAGGATGTCTTTTTTTTAAGAGCTTGAAAGAGTGCTTGCTCCATAGAGAACTAGTTCCTGCCGAGTTGATCCTGTCTCCCATGACCCAGCTGGTCAGAATGGAATTGTTTTTCTTGAGAGCTTTCTAACACTTCTTCTTGTGAATTGGAGAAAGGTTTTCCAGAGCGCTTTGGCTTTCTATTCAGCAACTCAGACGTATTTTGTTTCGTATCAGGGGTTGCTGCGTTCACAATGTAACCGCACTTACCTGTCTCCTCCCTGGGTTTTGCATTCTCGTTCTTCCTCGCAGGACTGTTTTTCTGAACCCCCAGATTCCCTTGTGGGGTACGGGTCTCCCTCCCTCCCCCTGCCAGCCCGCCCTGCCCACACAGTAACCCTGTCAGACAGGGTAGAACTGCCCCTGTGGGTTTTCAAGGCTGGAGCAGGTTTTTCTTTTCAACTTACTAGCTTTGACTGTTTTAAAAAACCGTTTTATTGGCACATGATCCACATATCATACAATCCAATAGTTCACTCATATCAAGAAGAGTTGCACAATCATGACCACAATTAATCTTAGAACATTTTCTCCGCCCCCCCCCCCCCCCCCCCGTGTGCGTTGCTATTTCCCCACAACCTCCCCTGCCACCCCCACATGAAACCATCGATCCAGTTACTCTACAGATTTACCTATCCTGGATATCCCATACAGAGAAACATACCCCAAAACAAACCCAAAAAAACAAACAATAATGACCAACTCAAATAGGGACAAACCTCAATGGAAAAGAAAGCAGGAAATATTAAACACCAGAACAAATTTCAGCTAGGTAAAAAGGGAGATCAAATGATAAGGTGTCCAGTTTTAACCTAAGTGCCTCTGCAATAATCCACCTTCCAATGCACTCTGCAGGCTAGCAAGGCCATTCTGTGGCTGAAAGGGATTCACCAGAGGTTTCATCCTTGCCTATTTTCCCTTCACCTTCAAAAAAGTGTTGTTTTTTTTTAAACTGAAACAACTTTAAAATATGTCAACAGGGTAACAAGGCTACTATCCACCTCCTTCTACTATGTTCAGAGGAATTCATCAGAGGCTTCATCCTCGTGGGGCCCCTGCACGTGGATCGTGGGCTTCCCCTGTCGTTCAGCCTTCGGAAAACCAGGTGCACAGAATGGAAGTTCTGATGTCATTCCCTCCTCTGGTTTTCAATCTTACTATCCATAATCCTCGGATCACACAGTCTTATGTGCTCCTTTCATGTGGGCTTAGTTGACAGCTCACTTAGAAGGCTGCTCGTTTGAAGATAAAGCTTTTTCTGACGGTTGGCGACATCTCGTTTCCTCGCCACTTTGTGCTATCGTGCGCCTATCTTCGGTGATCTCTTCATGAGGGCAGGCATCAAGCAAGGTCAGGTCATAAAAATTCAGTGTTCCTAGAGTGGGGCTGGAATCAAATGTGAGCCCAAGATCAATTCGTATATTCATGGTTTCCATACGTCTCTGGTTTACCTTAGAGACATCATTGTCATCTTATGTTGGAGAACATCGACAGTCTCCCTAGAGCATAATGTAATTCTCTTGATAGTGTTATTAATTTAGCCAATGGTATAGAATTTAAAACACGGTCAGGAGAAGGAGATTATACAAATATAGGCTGTCCCCCCATCACAGATGATGAGGTTGGCCGCTGATCAGACCTCAATAATTTTATACTGTAATAACCTCTTCGAATGTGGACATTCTTCTTTTTACAATCTTTTCATTTTGTATTTAACATCAGTGGGCTGAGTCAGATTCAGAAATAATTGTAAATGTTGATAATCAACATTTTACAGCGATACAGTTTTATATTTACATATAAATATACCAACACGATCAAGTATAGGCTGGCTAAGAACTACAGTCCATGATTTATGGATGTGTACATATTAAACTCTTAGATGCCTGGACACAATTTACACAAGCTAGAGGGCGTTAGTGATGGGGCAAAGCATTCAGTATTCCTTCACAGTGGAAGATCTATGCCGACCAGTCATAATAAAGCAAAAAGGGCATTAGATGGTCTATGGTCGGCCCGGCATCATTCACTGGGCACCCTCAAGGCGAGAGATCCGACCTGAGTCCGACCACTCTGGGGGTGGTAGTGCCCTGCCTGTCTCTAACACGATGGAGGGGCACCCTGCCGTCCAAGGGCTCAGGGGAGGGGTTGAGATAAAACCCTGTTTGCGTGGTGGGGAGACTCGCCCCCCCCCCAGCAGCTGGTGGTATTGCATTGCTAACCGTGTGGTTATTAGCCCAACCAGCAATCACTGCGGCTTTGCAGGGCGCACTCACCCCTCCAACATGTCGGTTAGCAGCTGAGCCTGTGAACCGCCCACAGACGCCACACACAACCAGTGGGGGCTTGTCGCCTGTCCTTTCAAGTTCTTCTAGGCCCACCAAAGCCACCTGAGAGGCTCTCCTAGGACATTCTCCACCCCTTCAAGGATCAGCTCAAGCATCCCCTCCCTGTGGTGTCCTCTTCCCCCTCCATGCCAAGAGAATCCACTGCCTTCTCCCCTGCAGCTGGTGAGCCCTGCATGCCTCCACCCGGCCCCCTTGCTTTGTATTCACAGTCATCCGGGCAGGTGTTGCAAGGCGGCGAGCTGTGGCAGACGGCTCTGCCAGCCATACTGTCACCTTCACTCAAACGGCCTCTGTTCTCTGGACGGGTCTGCGGAAGAAGGGGCCGG
Organism: Nesogale talazaci; assembly: GCA_004026705.1. Classification (NCBI taxonomy): domain Eukaryota; kingdom Metazoa; phylum Chordata; class Mammalia; order Afrosoricida; family Tenrecidae; genus Nesogale; species Nesogale talazaci. Next base: position 323 of record PVJH01043740.1, on the reverse strand, counting down.
GAGAGCCTCATCGGATGATACGGCTCTGCTGTGCAGGGCTGCTCACAGGGTTAAATGACCGGCTACCTCAGAAGCAGGTGTGTGTGTGTGTGTGTGTGTGTGTGTGTGTGTTCATGTTCGCTATTAGTGAGTCTGTGTGTCCCTATTAGTGAGAGGGGGTGTGAATATTAGTGAGAGTGTGTCACTATTAGTAAGAGTGTGTGTGTGAATATTTGTGAGTCTCTGTGTGTCACTGTTAGTGAGAGTGTGTCACTATTTGTGAGTCTGTGTCACGATTAGTGAGAGAGTGTGTGTGTCACTATCACTGAGAGAAAAGAGCCAAG
>PVJH01043739.1:0-13433 GCA_004026705.1 Nesogale talazaci | reverse complement strand
GAGGGCGTGCAGAGAGGGGAATGTTCAGAAAAACAAGCGTTTTGCAAGAATCTGGAGTCATAAGGTAAAGGGGCCAAGCCCTCAACTTAGTTAACCCCTGAGTTTGGTGGGAGCTGTGACTCTTTGAGGGGAGTTGGAATATGAGAAGTCACAAGATCTTGAGCGAGTGGGCTTGGGGAGGGAGTGGGTCAGAGTGGCTTTTCTACGGTGAGTCCTGCCCTTCTTTCCCAGTGTCCTCTAGGTCTCTTCAGGGAGGAGCTGTGACTCTACTTGAGTCTGTCCCGTGCACTGGGTCTGGGCACCAGGAGCTTGGGGTCCACATGAGGTTCTTCCCATCCAGCAGGAAAGAGCTGGAGAGAGACGACCTGATGTGCTGGGGCCAGTTCTCAGTGGACTTCCCAGTGTGGCAGGCCCTTAATGCCAAGGCAATCCTACTCCCTAGGTTCTCAACCCATAGTTTGTGACCCCTTTGAGGGTCTAATGACTCTTCCACAGGGGCCGCCCGATTCATAATAGTAGCAAAATGACAGTTATGAAGTAGCAACGGAAATAATGTTATGGTGTGTGGGGGGTGTCACTACAGCATGAAGAAGTGTATGAAAGGGTCACAGCATCAGAAAGGCTGAGAACCACTGCAGGACATACCTCTTTTCCTCTGTGCCCTTAAGGACTTCATCCCTCACAAGAGAAGTTTGTTCAGGTTTTTCCTTTCCTGTGATCTACGGTGCAGGGTCAGTATGAAGTGCACGTGGGAAATGGGGTGTCCTTTTGTTGTCTTTAAGTTGGGACTAAAGATTCTGGAACGCACTGTGTCCCCGACCCCCCAAAAGATGTGTCAAGTGGTTAGGCCATGGTTTTCAACAGTGTTGATCATTCTACATGTTTTCCATCTCAGTGATGATGAAGAGGCAGGCTTAGAGGCGTTAGGTTGATGAGGCAGAATACAACCTTCAGGATTAGGTTGTATCTTTCGTCCACGTCATTTGTCTTTTGGGATCTCAAAGAGACACAAGGGAGCAGAGATCAGAAGGAACAGGCTACTCCCAAGAAGGAAGAGCTGGGAGCGCAGAGTGTCCTTTGGCATAAGGGTCCTTGTCCTGAGGACCCCTTAGGCTTAGGGGAAGATTGATGTCAAGCGATATGAAGATCTCCCAGGAATTTCAGGCCCAGATGTTGAAAGGAGACAAGGATCTTCCTCAGAGCTGACGGAGTGAGTCTTCCCCCTGAATTTTCAAGGGGGATTTAGAAGAATGTGTGGAATGTGGATGTTTTTGCTGCTGTGGGTTAAAAGCAGAGAACACCAGAAAGAAGTATACCAGTGTTTCATTAACTATGCGAAGGCATTAAAAAAAAGGATGGCCAACATTATGAAAAATGGGAACTCCAAAGCACTTAATTGTGCTCACGTAGAACCTGCACATAGATGAAAAGGAAGTCAGTCAAGTAGAACAAGGGTTATTGCATGGTTTAAAATGACAGGGGTGGGACTGAGCCCCAGTGGCGTAGTGGTTGTGCGCGGGACTGTGGCCCACTGGGATGGAGGTTCAGTTCCAGCAGTGGGGCTGGGCCTCCTACTTCCACCGCCGGAGAGCAGTGATGCCAAAAAAAAAAAAAAAAAAAAAAAAAGACAGGGGTGAAGGGTGGGGGGTGAGGCGAGGAGCTGATACTAAGAGCTCAATAGAAAGTAAATGTTTAGAAAATCATGATGGCAACATATGTACAAGTATGCTTGATACAATTGATGTGTGAATTGTTATATGTCTTTCAGCTCTTATCACGGTAAGACCCCAATTAAATGATCTTTTACTAAAAATAAGTTTAAAAATGAGGAAAGGTGTGGGTCAGGGCAGTCTCCTTCCTTAATCTCCTTAATCTATGTGCTGAGCACATCATCTGAGAATCTGGATGTTAGGAAGAAGAATGCAACATTAGGATAAAGGGGAGGTGGTGTTAGTCCGGGTAGACTAGAGGAACAAATTGATAGACACACATATAGATAGAAGGAAAAGGTTTATATACAACATTCGAGTGACACAATATTTCATTTTGTAATGAAAGAGGCCTTGAAGTACTGACAGGTGAAGATCAGAGACGACAACATTTAAAAGACAGTCTCCTCGGTAAAGCAGAGGGCCAGGGAACAGAGGAAGCCACTCAATGACCTGAGTGGACCCCGTGATTACAAGAGTGGCGGCCAACATAACAGTGCTGGGTGGTGGCCCTGGACGGCGGCCCTGGACTGGGCAGTGTTTTGCTTTGTCATGCATGGGGCCTCTGTGAGTTAGACCTGATTTGGATGGCACCCCCAACAAGAGCAGCTCAACCCAAAGAAAACACAAATCTTTACAGCTAAGTCAATAACACAGATCACAGTCAACAGAAAAGATTGAAGGAGTTCACTTCACTAGGGTTCACAATAAATGCCCATGGAGGCAGCAGCCGGGAAATCAAACAGCCTCGGATGTGCTGGGCACATCTGCAGCCGATGATCTCTCAACATATTAGAAACGCACAAGTGTCCCTTGGAGAACTAAGATGTGCCTCGGATCTCCAGTGGCATGCAAGAGCTAGACAATGAAGAAGGTAGGCCGTGTAATAATCGACGCCTATGAGGTATGCTGTTGGTGAAGAATATTCAGTATACCAGGTCTCTCTTCAAAGCCGTCCAACTAGACTGTTCCTCAGAAGTGAAAATGGTGAGACATTATCTCACATACTTTGGAGATGTTACCAGGCAGGACCAGTCACTAGAGAAAGCTATCCTGCTTGGCCAAGCAGAAACCCATTACAGATGACTTGATGCTGACTTTTGGTCACCCGATAGAGACTTTCTGAAAGGAGATCATTATAGGGGTCCACAGCCTCGTGTTTCTCCTGCAGAACAGCTGGTGACTCTGAATTGCTGACCTGTTGGTTAGCCGGCCAATACCCAACCCACTGTCCGGTGAAGTACCAGCCCAATGTCTACCCCCGGCTCCCGATCAAGCAGAGGGTCCGTGAAAAAGAGGAAGCCCTCCTCTGAGATGGATTGACATCGTGATTGCAACAGTGGACGGCAACATAGGAACAGCCGTGAGGATGATGCAAGACTGGGCAGTGTCCTGTTGTACAGAAGGTCACCACGGGTCGGAAATGACTCAATCCCACATAACAACAGCTTCCTAAACTGTGAGGGAGTACATGTCAGTTGCTTAAAGACTTTCTACTTGGGGCATTGCTGGTATACCAGCACTCGATACCTAAGGCAGAGCCCAAAGGTATCTTTAAGTCTTGGCTACCCTAGCTGAGGGGGCTTCCAAGCTTCTCTTTCTTACTTCCAAGCATTCCACATTGTTATCAGCAGAAGACTTCCAGGCATTCTGGAAGCTCTGCCTGTGAACAGGAACTGTTGCTGCTGGAACTGCGTGGCTTCATGGCCAAGGGCCAAAAGAAATGGCTTCACACTGTGTCCAGCGAGGACTCCTGCGCCGCACAGCAAGAGCTGTCTGCAGGGGCACTAATCTTCCTCCAAGTAGTCTGTCTCTTTGGGTAGCTACAGAAACACTGTTTTGTCTTTTAGTTTTCAGTAGATGGATGAAAATCTGTAAGTTGTTTTATCTGTTTCTGAACTTGATAATCCACCCCCAAAACCTTCAAGAAAGAAAAGGCAGCTTCTACTAGGGACTTGTCTCAGTTCCCTATGCTGTCATAGCCAAATGTGGCCTTTACAAACATTAACTTTCTAAGTTAATTCATAGTCAATCACAGACTAATGATGTAAAATTATAGAGACTAGAATTCTGAAGTGGGGAGTATACAAATAATCAAACCCTATTCATTCTACAGAACATCCAACCTTACCTCTTCTAGCTCCAGTAACCTTCCACAGCCCTTGGCACTTCTTGACTTGGGGATTTGCCATCACATCCTAAGCCCCACCTCCCACCCTTGTGTGTATCTGTTGCATTATCTGTGCTTTTCCTCTGTAAAACACCAGTACAACTGCTTTAATCTAACAGATAATAAAAGAAACATCCTATTTCCAAACAAGATTTTATTCACCTGGACAGGAATAAGACATCAACATATCTTTTGGAGGGATAAGATTCAATTCATAACAAAGATACTATCTCTTACTGCTGTTATCAGTACTTTGGGGGCTCAGAGCTCTTCACCAAAACCTTGAAACAAACTTGTCCTTACACACTTGACTTTTAAAATTAATTCATAATAGAGCATAGTTTAATTATTCAAAGTTAGGTGAAAGAGGAACATTGGCTCTCTGGTCAATAAGATTATGCTATAACTGGAGCAAATAAATTAACCTCAATTATAGAAAGAATGCATCCATTCGAAGAAGGATTCAGACTGAGAGCACTGGAAGAAGGATTTCAGAGTCAAATGGTAAGTGTTGTTTGTTTAGCCAAGAGTTTTCAGGTGAGAAGTTGCATTGACCTATCCATTCCCTTCAGCAGGTGAAGCGCTGCCTTGGACTTGGATGCACTGGTTCTGTTTTGACTTGTAAGTGTTCATAACATAAAGCAGAACTCTTTGTTTCTGATTCCATGTTCTGAAGCCAACCTACTACTCGCATCTCATGTCACTGGACGTGAACTTTTTGAGCATTGACCGTTGTCTTAGGCTGGGTTCTCTGGAAAAGATCTCTCTCTCTCTCTCTCTCTCTCTCTCTCTTTCTCTCTCTCTCTCACACACACACACACACACACACAATGGTTCTTACAGTTGTAGAAGCAGGAAAGTTCTGAGTCTGTGGGTGAGATGTTAGGCTGGAAGCTTCTGATTTGAGTAGTTGTGGGAGCCGGTGAACCTGAAATCAGTGGACTTGTGACTTCAGAGGTGACTAGACCCAAGATGGCAGTACAGGTGGCTCATTGTACAGCTGCTGGGCTGCTCATAGCAGATCCCATTATGGAGGTTACTACGTTGTGTTCATCACATCGTAAGGAGTACTAGATCTTAACTACCAAACCACTATGAATCCCGGCTAAGTTGACACGAAACCTTAATGATCACAGCCTTGTATATGTTTCTTTAAGAAAATATTTTATTTTAGCTGAAAGTCTACATAGCAAATTAGATTTCTATTCAACTGGATTCCTATTCAATTTTAGTATATGTGCTGCCGAAGTGACCACCAACTGGATTCCTCTCAATGAATCAATTATATTCCTATTCCTTTGCACAGATTGTTCCATGCCATTAGTTGCAATCCCTGAAATACATCAGCACTCTCATCATCATTTCCGCCCCATTGCTCCCATTATATCCATTCTGTTTCCTTTCCCCTCCTTGTCTTCTCATCTTTTCTTTCTGGGTAAATATTGACTGTTAAGTGTCCTGGAATTGATTGTTTAAAGGAACATGTTCTCCACAGGTGTTATTGTTTATTTTATAGGCCAGTCCATCATTTGGCTGAAAGGTGACTGTCAGAGTGGCTCATTTCCAGATTAAAGTGAACTTCGGTTGTAAGAGAACTAGGGTACTCGTTTCGGTGGTTCCTCCACTTTCTATCAGTGCAGAACAACTGTTGCTTTGTTTTCTCAAATTCACACCAGGACTTTGCACTGTGGAGCAGCAGAATACCATCTAGCTTTTTCTGGTCTTCTCACAGAAGAGGCTCTGCTTCTTGTTACCGTTGGTCCTTTGAACTCGTTTCTCCCTTGAGCCAGGTTTCAGCAAGGCTAAGTCATTTTTGAGAGCTATTCCCAAGTTTTAAGACTCCAGATGCCATTCACCAGACTAGGACGTGTAATATTACCTTAATAATGTTGTGAATTAAGTTGTGCTATTTGTGTTAGTCTGGGTGTATTAGAAAAACAAGTCCAGGGCTGAGCCCCGGTGGCGTAAATGGTTGAGTGTGGGACTGCGGCCCGCAGGCTTGTTGGTTCAAATCCAGCGGCGGCTCTCAGGAGCGGCACTGGGTAGCGCCCACGACCACCAGAGGCAGTGATGCCCAACAACAAAAATAGAAACAAGTTCATGGAAGCTCATATGTATAAGACAGAGTTTTATGTAAAAGGTAAGTGCACCTCAAGAAAACATCCCTATCCAGTGCTGCTCAAGCCCACAAGTCCAACATTAGCCCTTAGGTCTGACACCGATCCAGAGTCCTCCTCCTCCCCCTCACAGATCGCACGCAATGACGCTGGCTGCAGGAGGAAAGCCGCATCACTGAGCTGAGAAGCCTCTCAGGACTGGCAGGGGTCTGTCTCCATGCAGCTGCTCCAGCCCAGGGCTGCGTCAGGGTAGGTCCATGTCGCTGCTCAGGGATGTCTTGCCAGCAGAGGCAGAGAACCAGCTAAGGCAGCCGAGCCGCACACTGATCCGACCATCATAATGCAAGAGGCCGGGGAACTAGAAAGGCGAGGGTCAACGAGCCAATTATCTCTCCGCCCTTCAATTAACCCCACGTGTGTTTACAGGCCAGGTTGGCACAATAAACTTTAACTATCTCGCTATTGCACTACATGTCCCATGAGCTACATGAGCTTATGGTGCTCAGCCTTCAAACCCAGTAAAGTTTTTTTGTTTTTTTTTTGGGGGGGGCGGCTGGGGAGGGACATCACTGCCTCTGGTGTTCATGGGCACTACCCAGTGCTGCTCCTGAGAGCCGCCGCTGCATTTGAACCGCCAAGCCCACGGACCGAAGTCCCGCACTCAACCACTTAGGTCACCGGGGCTCAGCCCTCAAACCCAGTAAAGTAACCTCATAATGTATTTGAAGTATTCATAACCATGTCCCCTATGTGCTTTACTACATATATGAATATACATGCAGCACATATACACATGTACATGTATCATCAAATATACCTACATGGGCATGTACATTCACTCCCATATGCCTTCCCACCTCCATTTAGCATATAAATACATAGACATATATAAACATATATACTCAAATATTTTACTTGTTATTTCTGTTGTTATAGAATGGGGGGCTGAGCCCCGGTGGCCTAGTGGTTGAGTGCGGGACTGCAGTCCACTGGGCTGGTGGTTCAAATCCAGCAGCAGCTCTCCAGGAGCAAGGCTGGGTCTCCCACTCCCACCAAAGGGTAGTGCTGCCTCCCCTCAAAAAAAATTGAATGTGTTAATAACAGCCTTTACCATATTAGTATTACCATCAAGTCACAGTTGTCCTTTATTCTATGTTCTTGCATACCACTCAGTATCTTCATTTACCTGGGCCATGTTGTTCTGACTTCCCCCCCCACATTGTGTAGTGTCTTCCCCAGCACCAGAATGAACACGTGTTTGATGTTTAGTACTTGAAAATGCTTCAAAGGTAAGCATAAAACTTTTAGCAGCTTCTCCCTTCAAAGGGAGGAGCCAAGTTTTTCTTCCTCACTGTTCTTAGTCTGGAAGCTCTGCTGAAACCTGTTCATTTCGAGTGATCTGCTGGCATTTCAAAAACACCAGTGATACAGCCGTTATCATCACAGCAACGCATAAGCCATCACAGTGTGACAAACTGACAAACACACTGACAGGCAGCTGCCAAAATCTCAGGTCGGATTCAGAACAGGATGTGGAACAAGGTATAGCATTGCTTATGTCAGATGGATCATGGATCAAAGCAGAGAGCATCAGGAATCCTGTTTACTTGTGTTTCATTGACTATGAAAGGCGTTTGACTGTGGACCATAATAAATTGTGGACAACAGGAAGAAGAACAAGAATTCTTCATACTGCTCATTTGGAACTTGTGTGTGGAACAGGGAAGACAGCCTGGCTTAACACTGGGAAAGTTGAGCATCAGGGCTGTGTCCGCTCACCATATTTATTCAAACAGTATGCCGAGCGAATCATCAGAGAGGCTGGATTATGCGTGTGAAGAAGAAAGCGGCACCAGAATTCGAGGAAGGCCTATTAACAACCGGAGATATGCTAATGATACAATCTTGCTTTCCGAAAGTCAGGAGGACTCGAAGTATTTCCTGATGCAGATCAAGGATTGTAGCCTTCGGTCTGGATTACCACGCAAAGCGAAGACCAGATTCCTCACAACTGGACCAGTAGGTAACGTCCTAATCAATGGAGAAAATATCGAAGTTGTCAAGGATCTCATCTTGGTTGGATCCACAGTCAGTGACTCGTGGGAGCAGCAGTCAAAAGACCAAAATGCATATTATATTGATTGAATCAGCTGCACAACACCTCTTTGGAATGTTTAGAAAAGGATGTTACTTTGTTTGAGGACTAAGGTGCACCTGACCCACGTCATAGTATTCTTCACTGCGTCCTAGGCATGTGAAAGTCGGCCATTGAATACAGAAGACTGTCAAAGAATAGATGCATTTGAACTGTGGTGCTAGAGAAAAATATTGAAAATACTATGGACTGCTAAGAGGACACACTGATCTGTGTCAAAAGGAGGAAGGCTGGAGTGCTCTGCAGAGGCATGGATGGTGAAAAGTGATCTTCTCTACTTTGGACATGTTTTTAGGAGAGACCAGACCCCAGAGAAGGATATCATGTTTGGAACTTGGGAGGGAAGCGAAAAAGAAGGCGGCTTTGGAAGAGGTGGGTTGACAGAATGCAGCTCAGGCATAGGAACGATTGGGTCGCAATGGGTTGGAGCCTCCTTAATGGCATGTAGCAGCAACATTATTTAGTAAGTGATTTTCCACTTTCTAATTGTGATTTCCCATTAACCCCCCAAAACATTGTTTCCTGTGTGTATACTTATTCTTGACTCTATAGAAATAGTATCATGCAATATTTATCTTTTGTGTGTGTTTGACTTATCTTAACAGGGTGTCTTCCGTATTCATCCATGTTATTTTCTGTGGTTTTATTATTATTGTTTATTGTTGTATAGTATTCCATTGCATGCATGTGCCACAATGTGTTCATTTATTTTTATGTCGATAGGCACTTAGGTTATTGTCACGTTTGCTATTGTGAATTATGTTGCAATAAATATGGACACATATATGTCACTTCTCATAGATCTTTTTATCGTTATTTTTAAAATCATTTTATTGGGGAGCTCATACCACTCTTTTTCAGGGGGCATCACTGCCTCTGGTGGTCGTGGGCACTACCCAGCGCTGCTCCTGAGAGCCGCCGCTGGTTTTGAACTGCCAAGACCGTGGGCCGCAGTCCCGCACTCAACCACTGATGCCACCGGGGCTCAGCCCCAACTCTTATCATGATCAATACATCCATCCATTGTATGCAGACCACATTTGTACATTTGTTGCCATCATCATTCTTGAAACATGCTCCTTCTACTTAGGTCCTTGGTATCAGCTCCTCATATTTCCCCTCCCTCCCTACACCTCCTTCCTCATGAATCCTTAATAATTTACAAATTATCATTGTTTTGTCATATCATACTCTGTCCAATGTATTCCTTCACCCACTTCCCTGTTGTCTATATCCCACGCAGGAATCAAATGTAGATTCCTGCAATTGGTTCCCCCTTTCTACTCCACCTTCCCTCCATTCTTCCAGTATCACCACTCTCACCACTGATCCTGAAGGGATAATCTGTCTTGAATTTCCCATGTTTCTGGCTACAGTGTACATCCCGTGGTCTAGCTGGATTTGTAAGGCAGAATTGGGATCATGAGCTTGGGAGGGTGGGAGAGAGAGGAAGCATTTAAGAACTAGAGGAAAGTTACATATTTCATCATTGCTATATTGTATCTTGACTGACTCATCTCCCTGCGACCCTTCTGTAAGGGGATGTCACTTCACCTATTGATGGGTTTTGGGTTCCCATTCTGTACTCCCCTCATTTACTTTGATGCCTGATACCTGATTCCTTGGACATCTCATGGTCACACAGGCTGGTGTGCTTCTTCCATGTGGGCTTTGTTGCTTCTGAGCTAGTTGGCCGCTTGTTTATTTCTCTCATATAGATTTAGGATATATACTTAGCAGTGGGATTACTGGATCTTAAAGTAGGTAATTATTTAATAATTTTTATTTTGAATATCCTGGTATTCTGGCTTTGAATACCAGTCTTTCAGAGCTTCTCTGAAAGATGAATTTTCACTCTCTTCATTAAAGGTTTGAATTACCATATCTGTAAGGTTTGAGGACCAAACTCCACTCTGGAGAATCATCAAAGTAAGACTATGCCAGGGGGGAGAGCAGAGAGTTCTCAAAAAGTTTGACATGACTGATAGTATCTGTCTTGAAGAGGGTTCCATCTAGTTTCAGGGACTGGGGAGATAGAATTATGTTTAGGATCCTGGTCTGGTTTGTACACTTTCTTCCCTTTTAACCTTGAGCAATCTTTCTATAGGTGCCTCAATTTTCTCATCTGTCAATGGAAGATAACAGAAAATTCTATTTCATTGAGTGGTGGGTTGGGAAGAGACAAAGCATGTTAAGACTCTTCATAACATAGATTTTTAAAAAATCTATTGCTGTCAAGTCTAATTCACGGCAGCCCTATAGAGCCCCTTGGAGCCTCCAAGACTGCACATCTTTACAGAAGCAGTAGTAGGTGGGTGTGGCTGCCAATCTTTCCACAAACAGCTGAACGCTTACCCACTGTACCACCCAGCCTCCTAGTTAACATAAATAGGTGCTCCGTCGACAGTTACCATTATTGCTTTTAGAGCTAAAGTTTAGGCACAGTCGTAAGTGTTGACCTACTTGATCAAAGCCAAATAGTTTGTAAGTGGAAGAACTGGGAGTTGAACCAGTTCTCAAGCCAAAGCTAATTGTATGACTACTGCATTAAACTGTCTCTGGTGGTTTAACAAAATCAGCAAAGCCAGCACGCCCGTAAAAGTGCTGTCCCTTCTAATGGAATGAGTTGCCTAGTGTGAATGCTTATTCTTAAACACATTTGGACCCCGTCCCCTTTTTTTGGATTTACATGAGAAATATATGTGATATGTATGTAAAACAACCTTAGTCCAGGCAAAGACTTTTTTCTTTAAGAGAAGATTTGATCTTCTGAAGTAGCTGAATTCACTCATTAAATAAGGTAGGGTACTACAAAGGACAGTGCCAACTGGGATCAAAAATATGTGACTTGGAAAGCAATTCCATGAACCCTTTCATGGCCACCAGGCAATTTCTATTATTGCCAGCTTCACTTTCTTATCACATTGATCCTTTATTAGATGAAATGAAGAAATATAAGCTATTAGCGGTAAGTTAGGTTAACTAGGAACTGGTTAGGAGTCTTAACTGGGTAGAGGATGAGGCTTTGGGTTGCTCATCCTAGGTCAGCCCCTTCTTGGGAGGAAGATGAGACTTTCTGTTCTTGTGAAGTTTTCTAGTCTAGGACATCTGGCCATAGTTCATGGATTAACACCAACACAAGAAAGATTACCAACATCCTCCTAGCAATTACTGACAAATGAAAACTGAGACGTTACCGTCACCAACTTAAGAATCAAAGTTCAAAGTGAGCAACTTAAAAAAATGATGAAAAACTCAAGGGTAACAGTCAAATATAAGGTTCTATACTTCATGCTAGAAAAAGAATGACAAAAGTACACGATCAACAATATAGCCTAGCCTAAGTACACGGGGGGAAAAAAGGAAGGTTTAGTAGATCAATATCTTATCCAAGTCAGTGGCTGCCAAGAAAAGTAGTAAGACTTTAAGCTGAATGAAGGGAAAGCGGCTACTATGACAAGATTGGTGACACATCTACTCTATTCAGTAGAAACTTTAGAAGGGTCAATCTGAGGGGTATTCAGGAGAGACTAATCACAGTGGTGAGAAGAGCCGAGAAATGTGGAATGTGTTACTTGATGATTGAAAAGTTGGGTAAATTTGACAGTCTAGCATAAGTGGGTAGAAATCTCACTGAGCTTGTGAAGCAATAACCTGTAGGGCACCTCTGACCGCCTCTTCCCTGGGGCAGAAGGAAACTCAAGCAGTGGCAACACGGTGCCCAAGGCTCCTACCTGTGAGGCTGAGGTCAGGTAAATCTTCCCCCTCTAACCTTCATGCCAATTCCGCTGCCAGCTCTTCCTCTCATCGAATTTCCTACTCCTCACCTGGGTTTAGGAGTCATTGCAATGGCCACAGAGGACTCACAGAATGTGCTCCTGTTTACGGAGCACCTGTTCATCAGGGATGTCGACAGGGTACAATTTAGGTTGTTCAGTCATGATAAAATCTTCTTCTCTGTTGTGCCTGTAGGCTAGCTTCAGTCTCAAGACCTGGTCTCTGTCCTACTTGTGCAGTGTCACAAAGCTCTCATAGGGCTTCCAATAAAGGTACAAAGGGAATGCCACTCCACCATAAACTTTAGCTTGGCGATACTCCATGGGTCAGCAAGCCTACTTCCCCCAGTGAAGTGCCTGGAGGCACCCCACTGCCCAAAGACATTTGGTTGTATTGGCTCCATGGGCTGGAGAGCCCCCTGCCCTGTCTCTTGCTCAAGTTTTTAGTTATGCTGCTGCTCTTTTGATCTCATGGCTGTCTGCTGGTTCAGAGAAGTTCAAAGTATGGAGATTTCAGATTCCAAAGGAAGCGCTCCACTCCTGGCTTTTCTTTTTCCCTGTTAGTGAGATTTCCTCCCTCCTGTTTCTAAGATGGCTCATTTAAAACCCAACGGATGGCAAATCAGATACCCTCATTAGAGCTCCACATTTTTCACAACTGCTCCTCTCTTTTTACCCAGTCCCATCAAGAAAAGTCATTGGGTGGGAGTTACCTGGATAAAAGAGACATATTAAATATAAGTCACTGCTCTGCAGATAGACGTTAGTTCAAAATACCAAAGAAGAAGCATGCAATCATGAATTATGATAGAAAACTAAAAATTAAATGGGTTTTAGGAAAAAGAGTTTCCCCACCACTTGAGGTGTTCCTGCAGAAACAGACTGAACAATTCTTGTCTCATTCCCTAAGAGAGGACTCTGACATCTCGGATCTTACTTATTCGTAATCATCACCGTCATGCAAAAGCAAACTGGAAGTACCTGTGTGTGCCGTCAAGCTCAGGGGTCCAAGCATGCCGACTCAGCTAGGATTGAGGAATTTCCTGGGTGGGGGATGCAGTGGTACAGATGGGACATTTTTGTGCAAAGTGGGATGAGTCGCTCACTCATCAAGCTGAAGAAGTTTTACATAGAGTGAGTCCTTTAAGGCATGGCTGTGACAAATATAAAGATATGCAGATAATCAAGCCTTCGTTAAAACCACACACGGACAAAGGAAGGTGCTAACTTTTCCCTTTCATACAAATGACATTTCTAGATATTTGAACATAGTCTTTTATGGCCTACAAATGTATGCATCGTGGGGTAGATGCCAGGCTGCTTACCGCCAGGGCCCGAGTGCGAAGCCACCAATTGCACCTCAGGAGAAAGATGAGGCCTTGGACTCCCACAAAGAGTTACAGTCTCAGAAACCCACAGGGGCAGTTAGTTCTCTTCTGCCCGCGAGGGTCACCGTGAGTCAGCCTGGACTTGAGAACAATGACTAGGAGAGTAAAAAATACATTA
>PVJH01043738.1:0-13402 GCA_004026705.1 Nesogale talazaci | reverse complement strand
AGGAGAAAGCCATGCCCACACAGAGGTCTCATTGGCTCTCTCTAGGTTAGACTCCACCCCTACACTCTTAATCCTCAAATTGACACCAGATTACATGTCTGCCACACACTTGCTGATGAAGATCAAGGATTTTCACTTCAGTATAGATTACAACTCAATGTAAAGATGACCAGAATCCTCACAACTGGGCCGATAGATGACATTGCGATCAATAGGGAGAAGGTTGAAGTTATCTAGGATTTTGCCTTGTTTGGCTCCATAGTCAATGCTCAGGGAAGCAGCAATCAGAGATCAAATGATGTGCTGTGTTGGGTAAATCTGCTGCACAAGACCTCATTCAAGTGTTGAAAAGCAAAGCTGTTCCTTTGATGACTAATGTCCACTTGACCCAAACCTAGACAATGAAGAAGGTATTTAGTTTATAGTCTTGCTGATGCCTCTAGCCACAACAGAAGAGGGTTTGGTGAAGCTGTGAGAATTTGAATATTCCAAGACTCTGGCCAGGATCCCTGGTGACTCGTGGTTACTCAGGTCTGCTAATTGCAAGGTCAGCTGTTTGAAATCACCAGCCTCTCTGAGAGAGAAAATCAGGTTTTTCTATATCCACAAAGAGTTATTGTCTCAGAAACCCACAGAGTCAGCTCTAACCTGCCTTTAGGGTCGTTATGAGTGGGCATCAACTTGATGGCAGGGAATTTGGATTTGGTTTGCTAAGACCCTGGCTTTCCGTCGTACTTTCTCGCACATCTCAGAACTGTAAGGTTGGTACTTCGTATGCCTACTTCACAGGAGTTAGAATAGACTTGTCTCTAAAGGGACAGCCAGGAGAGAGCAACAGAGGTGACACAGAGAGATTGGGCAGGGGGGTGGAACCCTGACAGAAAAACAGGAAAGCAGGTCTAGGTCTGCCACTACTTTGTGACATGCTGGTTTCTGTCAGCACTTTGGGGCAAAAAAGATTAATTTGGTTTCACAGGGAGGTGGGCTAATAAAAACTGAATGTCTAAACCGGGGTGCTACTGCAGTGGTTACTTGGGCTGTGATACTCACGAGAGGCAGTTTGAAGCCACCAGAAGCTCCTCAGACAAAGACCCGGCTTCTGCTTAGGTCAGCAGAGTATTGGACATCCACAGGGGGTCACTATGACTCAGTACTGACTAGATGACAGTGAGTTTTCTTTTTGTGAAGGGGGTGGGTGGAGATGGAGAAAAGAAAAGACAAAGACGGGGCAGGCAAGACCAGAGATGAAGAGACAGAACAGAATGAAAAGGGACTAAGACCTAGCCGAATCTTGAGTGGGAGGCCGGGAGGGCTTGGCACCGGGCCTCAGTGGCCCATGCTCTGGATGAAATGATGATGATGATGATGATGATGATGATGATGTGTGTGTGTGTGGCACTGCCCGCAGAGAGGGGTCAAAGTTTCCCGGAGGGGAGGGCGGCGGGGGGGTGGGGTCCAGGCGGAGCTTTGCTCGTCGCCATGGCAACCGTGTTAGCCCAAACAGCCGTCTGGCGAGGTGGCGAGGGCCAGAGCGCAGAAGGCCGCGGAGCGCACCCGCAGCCCAGAGCCGGAGCGACGTGCGCAGTGAGCACCCAGGAGCATTTGCGGCGGCCAGATCCCAGCGCGCGCCGCGGGCCCCCGGAACGCAGAGCGCGGCGCCATGGACAAGCTGGTACAGTTTGTGCCCGCGCCAGCCGGCCTGCTGCGGCGCATGCGCGCTGCTGGAGGCTCTTTGGGTGTCCCGGGAGGGGAGGGAACCTTTTCTGGGCTAACTTTTCAGTGGCTGGGACCTGAAAAGGTTTTCACGAATTTGGGGTTTCATGTATTTTGCAAGTCCCCCCCACCCCCCAGATGGCAGTAGTGAAGCGAGCTCACCGGGGCACGCACCCACTCGTTGCCAAAGAGCAGCAAGTTCCTGAATGCCTCTCCCCTTTCCCTTCCACCTGCCGCTTTCCCTCTTCCCCCTGGTGAAGGAGGAACTTGGACCTAAGCGACCCCGGCTGCCCTAGCGCGCATCTGGGCTACCGAGGTGTGGCAGAGGTCACTGCCGTGTCAAGTTTGTTGGCTGTAACTAGCTGGACCCGGCTCTTGGGCTTGCACAAAGGCAAATGTTTAGTGTCCTTGGAGAGGGCGCGAGGATGATGCGAAGAGAAAGTGCCACTGGCTAGTATGTTAGGCCTTGGTGAACAACTAGACATGTGTCTAATGGTTTTAAGCCAGGTTTCAAGTAATTGGGTCTTCCTCTCTGTTTCTTTTAAAATCCGAATATTTTGAAATGGTGTGTGTGTGTGTGTGTGTGTGTGTGTGTGTAACCTCATTTTCTCACCGCCCCCCGCCCCTGCCATGGCTGTGTTTGCCAGGAGCCTTGTGAGCGAGCATAAAAGCGCTGGGCTGTCAACCAGAAGGTTGGTGCTTCAGACTTGCTTAGAGGCTTTGCAGGAGAGAGCGATCTGTGGAAGCGATCTGCCTCCTTAAAGATTAAAAACCCCGCCTGAGTCCCGGTGGCGTAGTGGTTGTGCGAAGGACTGCGGCTCACTGGGTTGGAGGTTCAAATCCAGCAGCAGCTCTCCAGGAGCAAGGCTGGGCCTCCTACTCCCACCACCAGAGGGCAGTGATGCCCCTCCCCCACATAAAAAAGATTAAAAATCCAACCCAAACAGACTGACTGCCACCGAGATGATGTCAACTAAGGGCGACCTTGTAGGATAGGGTGCAGGCGCTCCAGTGTGTTTCTGAGACTGCCCCTCTTACAGGAGTAGAAACTCCTGTCTTTCTTCCACAGACCTGTTGGTGGTTTCGAACTGCTGATTTTGCAAAGGTGAGCGTGGGCACAGCTCTGCTCTCTTACACAGGAATTCATCACCAGCACTCCCTGTTGCTTTTATCTTCAGGGGAAGGTTTATCTACACATATCCCCTTTAACTTACACATCTATCACTCTATAACTATATGACTCTCTTTGATAACCAACAAAATGTGCACCTGGCCATGATTTAATAGCTATAGAGTTATAATTATTACAGAGCAGTGCAGGTGTGTATGGAAATACTACTTCCAATTTTTTGGAAGTTTATGGAAATACTACTTCCAATTTTTCCCCCCTCTTCAAATGTTTACCTTGCTCAAAACTTGCTTATTCTTGGGAAGGACCCATTTTGGTAGACAAATATTAATGTTTTTATGTTCGCATAACCTCACATACCAACATACACCCCTCCCCCCAAACTTGTTGCCCTTGAGCCAATTTAACTCCTCACGTTTCCATAAGTATGTGGAAATTTCAATACATTAATTCTGTCCACACTGGAAGTTCTAATATGTTTTCACTAAGAGAAATACTCACTTGCTCTACTGAAACATTTCCATGATCCATTCCACCCTTTTTCTGTTCAAGAGCATGGTGACCCTGAAATGGTAAATGACGTTGCTATGTATAAAACTGGGGGACTACTTTTTGTCTGTGTCAATGAAAAAAAAATCCATCTATTATGTAATCTTTCCATGCATTTATGAGATTTTTATCATGCGAAGATGTAGAACAGTTCCTAGTCTTAGCTGGGAAGGAGGACCTTCACTATAGTGGTGGGACGCTCCCACAGGGTGCTGGAAGGGGAGCCCTGCAGTTGGAAGGCCCTCAAGAGAGGTTCAAGGGAAACCATGGCTGTGAGGACGTCAGAGGACCCAGAAGTGTTTCATTCCATTGTTCACACGTAACCGCCTTCATGGTACCTAGCAACAGCCTTGGCCTCACACCAGGTGTTGTTTTATTATTTAGTACCATTTCAGTATTCTTTTGCTTCCTTTACTTTTCTGTTTTTCAAGTTGGAGTCGAGAAATTTCCTTGACACCCCCCCTCCCCCAAACTTAAAGAATGCTTGACCACATAAGATAATGGTCGTAATGAAGAGGTCCCAATTTTATGACAAGGAAAAGGTGTATGCATGTGTATAGAACCACAGAATAAAATGACACGCATGAAAATATTGATACTAATAACCTCTGGCTGGTGTTCTTTTAAAAATATTCTTTATACTATCATCTTTGGCATATATATATGCAGACATTTTGCAGCAAAGAATATGCTCCTCCAAATACGTGCACAATTTTCGTCTCAGAATACACACTTAGCATCTTTTGGTCAATGTTTACTGTTTTCTGTACACACAGTTTATATCCTTGTAAATACCAGTTTGTAATTCATGCTCTCACCCCCTACCAGTTTAGCAGGAAGCCCCTGTTTGACATAAATTAGAGGTAGCAAGTTGCATGGCTTAGCTGCAATTGCTTAACATGATTGGTTGCTAGGCCGTGGTTTGGACTCACCAGCACCTGTGTGGTCTGCTTCTGTAAAGATTGTAAACCTGGTAAACCCTAGGGGGCAATTTTACTCTGTCCTAGAGTCACTGTGCATCAGAGTGGACTTGCAGGCCTTGGGTCTGGTGATTTTAGATGTACTGTGCCCAGATCTTGAATATAAAATGCTGGTAAATTTGAGGGACATTGAAAAGCAGAAGACCTCTAAAGAGATGGATTGACAACATGTGACTGCTGCATCAATAGGCTCAGACATAAGATCAGTTAAGAGGATGACACAGGACCCGGCAGTGTATTTTTCTGTTGTGCACAGGGTCACTATGGGTCAGAATCGACATGATGACACCTAATAAGAAAAACATGCCACATCCTTTGAAAAACCATGGCAATACCGCAACGTCTCTGGCTTACTCCCACGCTGTTCCTGGGATAGCATCATTTTCTTGTGTGGCAATATAAGTAGCACAATATTTGTCATTCTAACATTTTTTTTAACCTCTGGGAGTTCATAGACATTACCAACTTCTGGATGTCGTACAACCACCAAACTCAGTCCCCCCTGAGCAACACTGCCCCTCTCGTTCATTCATAATAACTATGAATGGACTTTGATTTCTGCACCTTTGCCTGTACCATTATTTCATGAAATTGGGTTCATATCTTCTTTTCCCTTTTGTGACTTAACTTATGTCACTCCGCATTATGTTTTCAAGACTGATCCTTGTTGTACAGTGTATTAGAATTTCATTTTTCTTGATGGTTGAGTAATGTATCATTGCAGGTATGGCTAAAAAATTTGGG
The DNA here is from genome assembly GCA_004026705.1 of Nesogale talazaci. Lineage (NCBI taxonomy): Eukaryota > Metazoa > Chordata > Mammalia > Afrosoricida > Tenrecidae > Nesogale > Nesogale talazaci. The sequence goes on along the minus strand of PVJH01043738.1, from coordinate 8,287 downwards.
TGTCTATTCATCTGCCCATGTCTCTTTCAGTTGCCTTTTGACCTGTGTGGGCTGAGCGTCAGTGACATTGGTGGGCATGTTTGTGCTCCTGCTTCCAGTTCTCGAGTGTAGATCTAGAAGTGGGATTGGGATCAGAGGAAGGATTATTAACAACTAGTGATATGCAGAAGCCATAATCTTGCTGGCTGAAAGTGAGGAGGACTTTCACCACTTGCTGATCAGAATCAAGGATTGAAGCCTTCAGTATGGATCACAACTCACTGTAAGAAAGACCCAGTCCTGGACTGAGCCCCGGTGGCAGAGTGGTTGTGTACGGGACTGTGACCCACAGGGTTGGTGGTTCAAGTCTAGCAGCAACTCACCAGGAGCAAGGCTGAGCCTCCTATTCCCACCAGAGGGCAGTGATGTCCCACCTCAAAAAAAGAAAGACCCAATTCCTCAGAACCAGACTCCTAGGTAACATTATGATCAATGGAAAAGAGAAAGAAATTATCAAGGATATCTTCCTGCTTGGATCCATGGAAGCAGCATGGACTTGCAGGCCTTGGGTCTGGTGGTTTTTGAGGTAGCAGTGAAGAGATCAGTGATGGGTTAATGTAGTAAATTGGTCACCCCCGTCCCACCTTCCATGGCCTGTGGAGGCAATTGAAGGCATATCTGAGGAGAGGGTCAGCATTCGAAAAGGGGTGACTGTTAGTAGGCTGTTTCGAGGAATTGGTTTCCTGTAAGGAAGGGTCAGAGGAAGGAATGGTCAGAGGAAGTTCATCTGTTAGTTCCCCCTTCTCGTCAGGCAGATCTCTTTCCTGGTACTGAGTGTTGTGGTTGTTTATTGATACCTTCACGTTGTTTGCCTTGGGCTTTACTTCTTGTAGCCTTACTTTCAACAAACAGATGAAAGAAAGAAAGTCAAACAATTGGTCACTCACGGCTTTGTGAATAGAAACCAGTGGTTTCAAGTCAAGAGTGAGTTGCATACCGGGGATGTTTTACTGCCTAGCTTGTTGACTTACTGTCCTGTGGGGAATCCAATATAAGACAGTGCAGGGGGTGGATAGTTCTCTCCTCCCATGGCAGGTCCCCACTCAGGGGTGGGTCATCATGTATTGGCTGAAGGAATACTTTCTTTTTCCCCCCTATCTAGAGAAAATACTTTGGGCAACTCTGCTGCAAAAGATCTCTTTAAAAGATTAAAAACCAAAGGTGTCACTTTGAAGACTAAGGTAGGCCAGACTCAAGCCATGGAATTTTAAACCGCCTCAAAGTTGCATAGTGAATAAGGAAGCTGGAAGAAGATTCATGTCTTTGAATTATGGTGTTGCCAGAAGACACATCTGTGCTGTGAGAGGTTCAAGTAAGAATGCTCCCCAGGAGGGAGGGTGGTCACATCCTTTCGGCATGTGAGTAGGTGACCCAGTCCCTGGAAAAGGTCAAGCAGAGAGGCAGGGAAAAAGAGGATAATTGTCAGTGAGATGGAGTGACAAAAGGACTGCAGCAATAGGCTTAAACATAGCGGTGATTGGCAGATGGGGAGGGGCTGGGAGCATGTTGTTCTGCTGTACCCAAACTTCCTGAGAACGGAAAGTAAATTGAAGGTACCTAACAACCATGACAATGTGCTTGCCTGCTGATGCTCTAATACAGATACCAGAAGTGGGTGTCTGTAAAGAACATTTATTTTCTCCAAGTTCAGAAGGTCAAGAGTCCAATTGAGGGCACTGACTGTAGAAGAAAGTCCCTCTCTTGTGTTTCTTGGTTCCTTGATAACCTTCACGTGGTATCTTCCCCCCATTCCCACACATTGTCTGTGCTTACTTCTGTGCCCAACCTGTTGCTTTATTATCCAGAAGTGGTTAGCTTTAGCGTACCTTATGCTGATGTGGCCTCACTGAACTAAGGAATCCCATTTCCAAATTGGACTGTCTCCACTGGCATAGGAGTTAGGAGTCCAGCACATTTTCAGGAATACAGTTCAATCCACAACACTGCCAGAACATTCACTCTGACCTCGGATTTACAGAGCCTTGCATTCTAAAGCACAATTTGTTTCTGCATATGAATTTAAAAGGAAAACTCCAGAAGTACTAAAGAGTAAAAGAAAATGTTTTCAGCCTATGAAAGTCCTTTCCTAAAGTTTGCTGGTTGTGCAGGGAACAGTCATGTGCTATAGACCACCTCTCGTTGTCAATGTCAATGTCAATGTCAGGGTCACTTTGAAGAGGAGCATTTAGGATGGGAACTGTTGCTGTGATCCTATCTAGAACCACTATCAGCCCTACAAATCGTGAATGGTGTATTAGAGAGCAGAAGGCAGGAAGGATAAATTTGTCTTTTTTCCATGAGCAGGAATAAAGTTGATCTCCTCTACGACAGTACCAGAGAAATCAAAGTTCAGACCACTCTGCAAGTGAATTCTTATAATCACATAAATGTGTTCTGGCTGAAGTCATTCCCTCTTCTCCCAATCTTTTTGATGATGGGATATTTAGTTTTTGATGAAGGGAAAGTGAGGTTCTAGAATTTTTACCTTTGATATTTCCTTCCCCAAAGCTATAATTAATGTTGTTGGTAGGTGCCATCAAGTCTTTTTCGACCCATATGTGCAATAGAACAGAACACCACACAGTCCTGCACTGGTATCATGATGGTCCCCATGCCTGAACCCATTGTGGCAGCCTCTATGTTAAATCATCTCATTGAGGGTCTCCCTCATTTTTCCTGCCCCTCCCCTTTATCAAGCATGATATTTTTTTATAAGGACTGGTTTATCCTGATAGATATCTATATGCAAGACAAAGTCTTCCCAACCTTGCTTATAAATATCATTCTGGTTTTACCTTTCCACGAGAGATCTATTTGGGTTTTGTTGTTGTTTTTTGGTAATCCATGGTACTGTTATACATTGCCAGACACAAACAACTCAATGACTTGTGAATTAAAGGGCAAGTTTATTAAAGAGAAAAAAATAGAGAAAAACAAAGAAGAAGAAAAGAAGACCTGCGCAGGGACCATCCCTCTAGGGAGAGAGGCCCAGATCGTTTACAGGCTCAGGTTTTTATCGGGCTGAATAAACAAACTTAGCTCGGCAGCTATGCAAGCAAGCAGTTATAGAAGCAGAGTTTTTGTGGTTGGCCTTCACATCTGTGCTTGTCCCGGGAACACAGTGTATGGGGCAATCTCCCGAAATACAAGGTTCTGGCACTCTGACACCCACAGATATGGGTTGAGACATTCAAGGGCGGCTACTAACTGAAACTCTGTCTCAGCTATAGTTGAAGCTGGCCTAGTTCTAAAATGCTTCCTGTGTGGTAACAGTTTAGCCGTTTGTAACAGTACCTTCAATATTCACCAGCATCATAACTCAAATGCACCACTCCTTCTTTTTCTTTATTCAACATCCCACTTTGACATGCATGGGAGGCTACTGGATCAGGTGTAGGTCAAACCTCAAGGTGACATCCTTATTCTTCAGCCCTTCAAAGAGGTCTTGAGCAGCAGACTTGCCCGATGCAATATGTCATTTCACTTCTTGACCGCTGTGCCCATGAGTAGTGAGTGTGAGCCCAAGGAAGATGGCATTCTTGGCAATCATCATCTTATCTGTTAATTGTGTTACACATTAAAAATAAAACCTTTATCTCTTATCCTGGGTTTGTGAGAGTGTTGTAATGAAATACCACCAGTGAGTGGCTTTGAAGAACAGCGACTCACTGTCTTTTCCTTCTAGAGGCTACTAATTCAGATCAAGGCATCAAGCCTAGAGGCAGGCCCTCTTTGTTTCTTCCATCTCCTAGTAACTGCCAACCTCCTTGGTATTTCTGGACTGTAGATGGGCTTCCCTCCACGATGCCATTAGCATAACAAGGGGAAATTCTATTTCCACACAGATCCTCATTCATAGGTCCAGATATGCAAGCATATATGTGGGAGGGACGAGGTACAACTTAATCTGTAACACTGGAGATGAACCACTGTGAGAAAATCGAAAGACTGATGAACCTGAATGGGGTGACTTCCAACCCAAATCCTTATAGCCTTTTAACTCCATCTCATCCCTACCTCTCGAATGAAAACCACTCAGCCCTCTCCTTTTTGGGGGTGTGTACGTGTGTCTAAATATTACTGTCTGAATAACATAGAAGAGAAGAATTTCTAACTTAGATAAAGAATTGCTTAATGGTGTTACTATGTATGCAGTTGACTTCATAACGTGCCATAATTAGCAGACGGTTAGGAAGTAGAACTAACGGTGTTAAATTATGTTTTGACTGCCATCAAGTCAATGCCAACTCGCAGTGACCCCCTGTGGGTTTTTGAGACCGTAACTGTTTACAGGACTAGAAAGCCCAGTTTTCCCCTCTCAGAGCTGCTGGTGGTCGTTTCGAACTGCTCACCATACCGATTGCAGCGCAATGTGTACCTGCTGGACCACCAGGGCTCCATGTAGAAACCAAAAACGTTACAGTCAAGACAGATGGATATGTGCATAGTTATCAAACTCTTTTGCACTTCATTTCTTCTCTCCCATTAAGTTTTTACTTGCAGAGAGTTTGTGTTTCTCTGGTAGTATTTCTGCTGGGTTTCTTGGCAAATTTGTAACTTGGTTGAAAGGAAGATTTCAGTTATAAAAGTCTTGTCTGTAACACAAAGAACATAAAGACTTGGGCTTTAATGCTTGCAAATAAACTTGCCATCTCAGCTACTCTCGGGCAGGCTCCAGGAGGATGCTGTACAACCCCATTTCGTGAAGGCCAATTATTCTTCCATCAATAACATTTTTTTGTTTTCCTTTCTTGAGGGGTGTCTGCTTAGGGCTGCTGCTACAAGAGCACGTTTGAAAGCACCCGTGTGATGCATCCGCTGGAACTCCCTTTAGAATGGACATTGACACACGCACAGTGACTTTGCTATGGTGCTGGGGTAAGGCAGATCATGGTGTGTGTGCAAAGGGTCCTAGTCTGGGTGTGGGTTAGAGGACGGAGTATTGCGGATTGAATTATGTCCCTCAAAAGATGATGTTGCAGTCGGATCTCCAGAATTTGTGGAGGTGACTTTGGAAATGGAGTCTTTGAAGAGGATATGAGTTAATGGAAGGCTCACCTGGAGAAGGGTAGATCTAATCCAATGGGAGCAATGTCTTTATTGAAAAGGTGACAAGGCACAGAGACAGAGAAATGGGGGAACGGGCCCTGTGACGGTGGAGGCACAGATGACTGTATCCACAATCCGTGCTGAAGGCTGAAATCCTTGATCTTCATCAGCAAGTGCTTAAAATACTCTTAATTTTCATGAAGCAAAGTTGTATCGTCTGCATACCATAAGTTGTTAGTAAACATTCCTCCAATCCTGATGCTTCGCTTTCTTCATAAATCCCGATTCTCTGGTTATTCGCTCAGCTCACAGATCGAATTGAGATGGTCAGATGATACAAGTCTGATGCACTCCTTTCTTGATTTTAGACCATGCAGTATTCTCTTTTGTGTTCCTCCAATTACCTCTTGATCCATGTATAAGTTCCACAAGAACACAATCTTAAATTCCCTTTCTTCTCCATGTTACTAGTGTCCACTAAGATCCAAACACTCAAAATTCAAGTAAATATCTTTCTGGTATTCTCTACTTTCAGCCAGGATATCAAGAGTGATATCTTTTCTTCCTTTTCTCTTCTGAATCTGGTTTGAGTCTCTGGCCTGTCAATGTATTGCTGCAACTATTGTTGAATGATCTTCAGCAAAATTTAACCTGCATATATTATCACTGATATTGTTCATAATTTTTTATCCTTTGGAGTAACCTTTCTTTAGAATGACTAAAAATATGAATCTCTTCCTATAGATTGGCTAAGTGGCAGTCGTCCAATTTTCTGGCATCAATGAGTAAGTGCTTTCAGTGACTCATTAGCTTCTTGAAATATTTCAACTGATATTCCATCAGTTCCTCTGTCCTTGTTTTTGGCTAATGCTTTCAGTGCAGCTTGAACTTCTTCAGCATCATTGGTTCTCCCTGAAATGGTGAACTGTCAACTATTTCTTTTAAAATATATTTAAAAATCATTTTATTTGGGATCATACAGCTCTTATCACAATCTGTCAACTAGATTGGTACAGTGACTATATGTATTCTTTCCATTTTCTTTTAATGCTTCTTTCGTCACTCAATATTTGCCCATAGAATCTTCCCATATTTCAGCTTGTGGCTTGGTTTTTTTCTTGAGTTCTTTCAGTTTAAGATACAATAAGTATGCCCTTTATAGCTCCCACTGGATGATTGGGTGGAGCCATGCAAACAGAATGTGTACTGCACTGTTAGAGAGGATATTGGCCAGTTGTGCCATTCTCCTGGAAATGTGAGTGAGCCCGCCCAGAAGCTAGGAAAGGGAGAATCCCAGGACTACCAAGAAAACCACCAGGGGAACTTGTGAGACTTCCTTTCCTGAAGTGGCAGAGGTCGTAGAGGCACAGAGACCATGAGGCACAGTCACAGGTTTTCCAGCTCACGGAGCAAGGCAGAGACCAATGGACCATGCAACTGAGAGTTCAAGGACCAGCGAGAGACATGCCTGCCTATATGATGGGGAAGAGGTGTTGTGGACAAAAGAACTGTGCTCTTAACATTTTAACATTTTATAACTTCTCTCATGAACCTTCATAATTGTATTTTATGTGATTTCTGTGTAGCCATGGAAATTAATCACAAACCCAGCAGAAAGCAGAGCACACAGAGGATGACTGGTGTTAGAATAGAGTGAAGAAGGATGGAAGGTTGAGCTTTGTTTGACCTCTGCCTGTTGCTGACAGTCCTGGTCTGGAGTGGAATTGACTTTTGTCTACGGTAGAGCCATTAGAGGCCAAGTGTGGCCCCCATGCCAGGGTTCAAGCACATTGACTGTTTGCATCACCCAAGGACCCCTGCATATGCCCTAGCTGAAACCAAGTTTTCCCTGTTGATGTGACTTTTGCTCATAGTGGCCCTTTGTAGGATTTTTGAGACTGTAACTCTTGACAGGAGTCGACAGCATCATCTTTCTTCTGAGGACTGACTGATTGACCCCCCCCCACCCTTGCAGTTTGCAATCTAACACTTAACCAGCCACTGCTACTAGTGCTCCTTAGCATAAGGACCCCCTCCCTCCTTCCCTCTCAAACCAAACCAAGCTCACCACCATCAAGTCAATACCAACTCATAGGGCCCCTATAGATAGAACTGCCTCTGCTAGTTTCTGAGACTATAGCTCTTTATGGGAGTAGAAAGTCCCATCTTTGTCTAGCAGAGTAGCTGGTGGTTTGAACTGGTGATCTTGAGAATTGTAGCCCAACTTGTAACCACTACCAGACCAGGGCTGCTAGCGTAAACCCCAGACCTGCTTAATCAGGGTTCTTCCTGGGATGACCTAAGTCAGATGGGAATAGGTGACATGAGAACTACAGGTACTGACTGGGAGGGATGAAGGAGAAGTGGAAATGTAGGGACATGGCAAAGAAAGAAAGACATTAAAAGAGTAAAAAAAAATTCTCACAATTTTTTGTGCTGCTAGTCTTAATGTAGGCACTGGTTAGCTTGTTAAATGCTCATCCTATGTGTGGCTTTGGATAAGAGAGGCTTAAAAGATGCCAAGTTATTTTTATTTTATTTTTTAAGACAAGACAGCTATCCAATTGAGAAGACAAACAGTCCGAACTCTGCTGAAAATCCTAAAATAGTTGAAGTGAAAACCAGCACAACAACAAATGTGTGTGATTATCGAGATATGAAAAGCCCAGGAAGGGCCAGTGAAGCCTCCACTTTGCCTTTATCAGCAACCCTGAGGCTGATCGAATGGCTGGCTGGCCAAATGCTGACTTGCTGACCACAAGCTTCTGGAATGTGGTCAGTGGGCCCGCATTCATTCCATCTGAATCTGCTGCAGCCCAGGAATGATGGACAGATGCTTCTGAAGATGGATTGTGAGGATCCTGAGATAGATAGTTGCAGAAGCTCAGCAGGTGTTCATAGTGAACCTGGGTCATGGGGGTAGAAGAAATGCTACAGGCAGATGCAGGATAGCAGTAGACAGATTAGGTCAGCAGCAATCTGAGGACAGGAGGCACGGGCTAGTAGGAAGCACTCCATGTGAGATCATTTATTATCTCCAATCATCAATTCCATCTAAGCTTATAAGTGGAGACAACTTCCAGACCAGTAAGGTGACTCCTGTATAGTAACGATGCTGCAGAAGGAGATGACCTGATGTTTGCGGGGCATGGCAACCTTTCCTTTTGATTGTTGCTGTGTCAGGGACTAGGTACCTGCA
>PVJH01043737.1:0-12351 GCA_004026705.1 Nesogale talazaci | reverse complement strand
TTTTTTTTTTTTTTTTTTTTAATTTTTTTTTTTAGGCATCACTGCCCTGGTGGTGGGTAGGAGGCCCAGCCTTTGCTCCTGGGAGCCGGAATCGAACCTCCATCCCAGTGGGCCGCAGTCCCGCGCACAACCACTACGCCACCGGGGCTCAGCCCCCTTTGTCTAATTTTCAACCCCAATGTATTTCAGAGAGATAAGCCAGATTCTTTTAAACCAAGTTGGTAGTGGTGGTGAGGCTGTGGGGGGCTACTTCTCAGCCTTGCTCCCTCTCTTTACCTTCTTGTTCATTCCACCTTTTCTCTGACCCACCCAGCCTTTGCTGGTCAGCCTCTACTGACCTGATCATCCTGTTTAGACCTGGTTTTGAGTCTTAAAGGGCTGTGCCCCTGCCACTCCCCCCTTCAACTTCTTTTAGTTCAGATCATCTGTAGTATCTGAGGATTTTCAGTGTCCCTAACCTCAAGGGCCCCAGTGTGCAACCACCAGTGGCTCCTCTGGGCAAAGAAGTGGCTTTCTCTTTCCACAGAGAGTAATGTTCTTGGAACCCACAGGGTTAGAGTACCTTGTTCTGTAGCGTCACTGTGAATCAGAACTGACTCCATATCAGGCAGTAAGTTTGGTTTGATTAGCCGAGGGATTGTACAGCTTCTTACACCTCCAAATCAGATTGAACTCTGCCACCTTGTCTTGGCTCTGGTCAAAGCCAACCCAGCAGTCCAGCTTGTTAAAGGTGACGTCACCCAAGAGTATGCAGCGCCACCTGCTGCTGAAAACTAAACTCAGGCCTGTAGGTGGTTCACTTGGAGTTGTTGTTTTCGTTAAAACTGTCTGTCGTGTCCCTGTGAGTTTACTGTGTGCCCAACGGTATCTCATCATGCAGTTTGGGCAGAACTTTTAGTGCCTCATAAGTCTGTACCTAATTGGTCACTGCAGATTTGTGGGTATTTATGTGCTCCAGGTCCTGCCTGCCCCCCCACTGGAAGTGCCTGTCAGAAGGAGCTGGCATCTGTAGTTGCAGGGCTGGCTATAACAAGGAGAGTTTGGGGGATGGGCAGCAAAATCCCGTAGACTTGCGCTTCCACTAAAGGAGTCTCCTCAACACTCCTTACATGGCTTCTATGGAAATAACTGGAATTCATCATCTAGAAAAGATGTACTTAAAAGTACGGCTTTTGGAAAACAGCCTATCTATAGTTTTTCTTGACAGATATGACAGGTGAACTGAAAACTGTAAGTGAATTATTAAAATAGCAAATGAGGTCCTTTCCTGGGTGCTTGGAGTGTCTGCCATTGCCTTCCTTCTTGTGCTTGAAGCAGTAAATGGTGTTCAGGAATGCGACTTGAGACATGCACTGAGGGGTTAGACCCTGCAATTGCCTTTTCTAATTTTTGGGACCTCTTATATTTGTTGATCTTATATTTCTCAGAACTGTAATTTTACTTAGTTTATAGGTACTTTTTATTTTCTGTATGCTACCTTATGACTCACCCACTTCAACTAGTTAAGTGGTGCCAGAATGAAGAGATAAATGCTTATGTAACTTAAAGAGAGAATTCACAATTCTGTACTATATTAAAGACAAGACCCTGTTTGACCTTACCGGGTTCCCTTCTCAAGGAATCCCTCTCCTTCCCTCGGGCCAGTGCTCATGTTACTCCCTGCTTCCTTATCAGTACGACAGAGGACTGAAAGGGACTCAGGAATAGTGAGGGATGAGCAGTTGCAGAGAACTCTTCCAGAAATTCATGGTGAACAAGGGCAGGCATCTGATGGTGGTTGAAATGCAGAATTGTAGGCTGTGTTGACCTGAGCCAAGGTGACAGCGGTCAGTTAAGAGAGATTATTAATGAGCCTTCCTTTAGGCTTAATGTCTGACATTTGTCTAGCATCTAAACCCTTTAACCACATTGCCATCTGTGCTCCTTAGTCACCAGAATAACCCCACTAAGTGTTGCCTGTGACTACAGAGTCAATATAGAAGTCATCTGGGCTACCCAAAGTATAAGTAAATAATCTGAGGTAATTCTAGTGACCGAAAGGCATCATTTCCCTTATTCTGATTTCCTTCCAGTTTCCAATCTGATCACAAATGATGGTCTGGAATGTGTATTGTGGAAACATTTCAAACTCACAAATAGCTTGAACCGAAGCCTAACTTAACTAGATGGGGTCTGAACTCGCCTCTTGTTCCCAGAGACTCCTGAGATTCTTTCTGGAACCAGCCACCTGGAAATCAAGCTCCGCTTCTGTCACAGTTAATAAAGGTAGAAGGAAGTGATCGTTCTTACTGGCTCCAATTTTTATTTGCTAACTAAATGTAATTGGTAAGATAAATTGCAGTGCAATCCCTGAAGAATTTTAAATGAGGCTAGGCTAGAAATACTTTACTTTCTTCTGGAGGAGTTGTTGAAGACCGAATGGAGAGACACAGGCACGATGTCAGAGCCGTCCATCCAAAAGATAAGTCAGGCCGGTGTATGAGGTGGACTGCAGGGACAGGGAAACAGTAGGGTACCAAGTTAGTGTTAGACTAGGCAAGATGGTTGGGAACTAGTGGCAGTGAGATCAAGTATAGGAGGCTGGTGGAGAGAGAAGAAAGAATGCTGAGCGGCAGTCGATGCCGAGTGGTAACCTTGGGAGATGGATTGGGAACGGCGATGGGACCGTTAGTAGACCTCTGGTGCTCTCAAAGCAGAGCTAGAAAGGCGTGGTGCTGAGTCTCACTTCAGATGTGCACAGTCCAAAGTCCTGTCTGCAGAGTGAGGGGACCAAGCTCAAGGTGGCAGTGGTGAACACCAGGACTAATAAAGGTGGGAGAAGAAACACACACACACACACACACACACACACACACACACACACAATGATGTCTCATAATCTAATCATCAAAAAGGGTTTCTTAAAAAAAAAAAAAAAAAAGGGCAGGGCTGAGCCCCGGCGGCGTAGTGGTTGTGCGCGGGACTGCGGCCCACTGGGACGGAGGTTCAATTCCAGCAGTGGGACTGGGCCTCCTACTCCCACCACCGGAGAGCAGTGATTGCCCCCCCCCAAAAAAAAAAAAAAAAAAGGCAGTGATGGGTGTTGGATGTTGCTGCTATAAATCAAGGAAGCGGAAGACTGAGGCTGGCAGGCTTAGGGTGGGAAATGAGAAGTGAAGATCACCATTTGGAAAGTGAGGTAGGAGTTGGGGAGTCCTTGCACTCTGGCCTTAGTAAAACCTGGAAATTAAATCCTTCATTTATTTGGCAAGCACCGAGGGAGTGGTTGCTTTGTACTTGGCTGTTGATGTAGTTACTTGAAGGCATAAAGATAATTTTTAAAGTTATTTGGTTGGAAAAAAAAAGTTATTTGGTTGCAGAAAACAAACCAACTGAGGTTCTCGACTAAACAAAGAATTGACTATGAGGATTGGAGTGTAGAGAAAGTAGGAAGGGACTGGAGCAAGGAAAAAAACTCAAGAAACTAGGGCATCACTCTGCTTTTTGAATCACACTTCCTGTAACAGAAGATAACCAGCCACAACATCTAAATTCCTCACAGGTGGGGAGTTCCACATTATGGAAGGGTAGTTTGCCTGAATTGGGGCCTTACTCTGGTCTGGCCAGCTTTGATTAGGGTAAATGAGTAATGGGGAGCCAGAGTAGTGTATGTAGACACAGTGCCTAGAGCCAGTGGACTATACCACAACCATGGCACATGGGCCAAGAAGAGTAGGGACAACTCTTAGAAAAGGTAGTCTGTAACCAAAACAGACTGCTCTCCTTCACAGTGTCCAAAGCACTGATTAAGACAAGGTGTAATCAGCTTGCAATGTAGTAGAAGGGGAAACAGGACTAGGAACAGATTAAAAGGGAAAGAGCTAACTAGAATGCTTTGGAACATAGAATGAAGAGAGGTGCCCCTCAAGCTCTTACTTTGAAACTGATACTTGCTGGCTATTAATTGGGCTATTGCAAGGTTGGTGGTTCAAAACCACAGGAGAAAGATGAGGCTATCTACTCCCATAAAAAGTTAGCAGCTTCAGAAACCCTGAATAAGTTGCTATGAATCAGAATTGGTTCTATGGCTTGGTCCTGTTATCAATATGAGAGGGTACCCCCCTCCCCAAACTCAAACAAACAAATCTCTAGGCAGAGCTTTCATAATACACCATTTCCCTCCTAGGTGAGCATTGCACAACTTGTTGATTGGGAAGACTCTAGTCACAGTGAATTTTTTTTATAAAAGCATTTTCTTTCGAACCTCATTTTTTGTGATGGTCGATTTACAAGGACAGTGTGTGCAGCTGTGAAATTTTGTTTCCTGCATGTGAAAAATGCCTCAGAATCGATTATGATGTTGAATACAGCTAATAAGAGTGGGAAAAACTCAAGTGTCCGAGTAGTTTTCTTGTTTCAGAAAAGGCGAAATGTCTGTTGATGAGAAACTACATCCTGAATGTCCATCAACTTCCTGAAAGAACAAAAATGCCCACCCATAGTGCATTTGGAGTTCATTCAGCCAGGTCAGACTGTTAAGCTTTCTATTTAGAGGTTTTACAAAGATAGTGTCATGGTGTGACAAAAACATGTATCTCTTGCCCCATGCACCTTACTCATCTGACTTCACGCCATATGACCTCTTTTTGTTTCTGTGAATGAAGAGGAACATGAAAGGACAGCGACTGATGACATAGAAGAGATGAGGAAAGAAACAAGGGAGTTGCTGTTAGCCATCCAAGCAGATGAATTGGAAAACTGTTTCCAAGAATGGAGTCTCAGATTTGACAAATGTATTTCAGAGTTTTTAAGTGATTCTTTAATGGTTCATACCGGCCTATCTTCTGCTTTCTGCTCTTCCCTGATGGGCATAGTTGAAATTCAGGAGAGATCTTCAGACCATCTTGAGGAGGAAGCATACACCCATAGGTATGTGCCGCATTGGTAATGAGCCCTAGTTTCTATTTCAAAGTAAACAGTTTTGGTTTGTCTTTATTTTTATTATTGTATGGTTAAGATTATGAATATAGAATTATCATTAATTTCAATTTACTATTTCATACTTATTGTTGGAAACATCTTTCTACTAGAGAATCCATCAAAAGTGAGAAGTAACACTTTTATATATTATCTGTTTGGCTAGGACAGGGGTCGTCAAACTACAACCCGCAGGCCACATTTGGCCTGCCAAGGACATTTATTTGGCCTCTGGGTGTTATTTTGGCCTCTGCCTGTCTTGCTTAGCAGCTGATCCATCCCAGGCCTGTAGTGAATTTGTTCACAGGTTTTTTGTTTTGTTTTTTAAGTATAGTCCTGCCCTCCAACGGTCTGAGGTACAGTGAAGTGGCCCCCTATTTAAAAAGTTTGAGGAACCCTTGGCTAGGGTTTTGAATTCCCTTTGCTCATAAGTATTAGTGGGCCTGTATATTTCTCAACTCAGCTGGTGCTGAGGAAGTCATTCTCATACATAAAATCTCTTGGTACATCAGACCCTATTTATGCAAAAAAGCTCACTAGTATAGCTAACTGAGCAATTCTGCAATCAACACATAGGCTCTAGGGGCTGGCAGTTAATTTTCCCAAAAGGCTTTGAAAAGTTACTAGCCTTTGATAGTAATTTAGTTTTGAGAAATCTACCCTCAGGAGTCAACAGAAAGCTAAGAAGGTACTGTAACCTTGGCTGTGAGTCACCTTGGCTGAGCTCTACCATGGTGCCCATGGCCACTAAGCCTGGCTCCAAGTTGGCCACTGTGCTTGGCTCTGTGCAAGTAAGTCTTGTTCCCTTACTCCCCAAGAGAGGGCTGCCCTGCACCTGAAGGGATCTGCACCATGTCCGGCCTTTCCTTCCAGGTAAAAGAAGAGCTCTGCCTCAATCTCATTGTCATCTAGTTGATTTGATTTGTGTTGAACCCAGTTTGTGTAGAATAGAACTGCTATACGTTTTTGAGGCTGCGACTTGTCTAAAGCAGACATCAGGCCTGTCATCCATCAGGCCTGTCACCCAAGGCTTCTTTGAGCAGGTAGCTTAGAATAGCTAGCCTTTCCTCTAGTGGAGAGCACTTCACCATCTCCATCACCCCAGCATATTTGCCATAATCCCAAACAAAAAACCAAACCCACTGTCTCGAGCTGGTCCTGGCTTGTTTTGTGGCCCAGGATAGGGTTTCTGAGACTTTGCCCATTTCTTTTTTCGTTGTCGTTGGCCATCACTGCCCTCTGGTGGTCATAGGAGCTACCCAGCGCTGCTCCTGGGAGCCGCCGCCGCTGCATTTGAACCACTATGCCCGCAGGCCGCAGTTCCACACTAATCACTTACATCACCAGGGCTTAGCCTGGCTTTGCCCATTTCTTTTTTCTTTCTTTTTTTTTTGGGGGGGGGGGGGCGCATCGCTGCTCTCCGGCGGTGGGAATAGGAGGCCCAGCCCCACTGCTGGAATTGAACCTCCGTCCCAGTGGGCCGCAGTCCCGCGCACAACCACTATGCCACCGGGGCTCAGCATTTGCCCATTTCTACTGAAGCAAACTACCACATCTTTCTCCTCTGCAGAGCTGCCAGTGAGTTCAAACCACCAACCTTTCAGTTAACATGTGAGTGCGTACCAGAAAGTCTCTGATACGTTATAGGGTCTGAAAAGTAGTTGTTGAATGAATGGATGCTCAGCGAATTTGACCTCTCACTATATTAGTAAAGCCAAGGTATCAGGTCGATTTCACAGTCCAGTATTTGAAGAATGTTGTGGTTCTCTGTCTGGCCCTGGCTAGAGTTCACCTGCTCTTCAGCTTGTTGCCTTCTGCTTGAGGCCCCTTTGGGAGGCCAGAGAAGTAGGGCTGCCTGCATAAACTATGCCAAGACTTGATTGCAGTCTGTCTTGCTTTTAAAAATTGCCATGAATCACTTTTCTTTGTGATTTCCCTGAAATGATCCAGAGTCATACCGAATCTGGTGTTATTTCAATACTTGTTAGCGAACATTTCCAGAATTGAACATTTATCTGTGGAATTATGCACTTGTTAAAAACTGAAGTCTGGGGCTGAGCCCCTTTGGCGTAGTGGTTGTGTGCGGGACTCTGGCCCACTGGCTTGGAGGTTCAAATCCTGCAGCAGCTCTCCAGGAGCAAGGCTGGGCCTCCTACTCCCACCAGAAGGCAATGATGCCCACAAAAAAAAAAAAAAAAAAACACCTGAAGTCTGGGTATATAAATTTCATAAGCAGTGGCAGCTTGGTGTCACCCAGATCTGAGGCACTGATGGTGTGATCAAGTCAAGTCCCAGGAGGCTGGAAGACTTACTTATCTCTTCATTTTCACCAACCATTTGGTAAACTACGCTCTTTATTTATTTATTTTTTTTTTTTTGGGGGGGGGAGCATCATTGCTCTCCGGTGGTGGGAGTAGGAGGCCCAGCCCCACTGCTGGAATTGAACCTCCGTCCCAGTGGGCCACAGTCCCGCGCACAACCACTACGCCACCGGGGCTCAGCCCCCGCTCTTTATTTATTTTTTTTGTTACTTTTTAAAACTATACTCTTTAAAAAGAAGGAAAAAAGAGTAACTGTATTAGCATGGTAGTATGCTTGAAAATCCTTATAATAATGTCTGGGACCAAGAATGGACTAAAGAAATAGTAACTTTTTGTGTGGTAAGCCTTATTAATCTAAGGGTTATTTTTTATCTTTGCTTTTTGTTTTAAAGCGCATTTGAATTTCAGAATAGTATTGTTAACAGGGCTCTGTGCTCAAGATCCTTTAAGTAAAAATTAAAATCAAGTATTTATAGGTATACAGAAGATGAGGCTGGCAGAACTCAAGTCTTGGAATGATGGATGGATTGCAACCCTGCCAGAAAACAATAGTTTGAAAGCACCATTTTTGTTATGGGAGTAGTCTTTTCTTTGTGTTTGCATTTCTGAATATTTAAAAAATATTTCATGTTTTGATTAAAATGGGCCTTTATTATAAATCTTTTTTTCTTAAAATTTCTCTTTCATGAATTCATTCTAACTTCTCCAGTGTATTGCTTTCTAAGAAGATTAAATAAAGAAGGATTCTACATGCCTTCATGCTACCCCATGTAATCTTACAGTCTTCACTCAACACGAGAGCAGTGTTCTTACCGCTGAACTCTGACCGGGGCCTCCTGCCCCAGATGTCCCTGGGGGAATAGTTGCCCTTGTCAGTCAGACTCACTCACTGCCATTGAGCCGATGGCAGCTCATAGCCTCTCGGTGGGATAGGGTGGACCGTCTACCCCTGTGGGTTCCAAGGCTGCAACTCGTGGAAGTAGAGGCCTAGTTTTTCTCTTCTGCTGTGATAGACACCTTGCAGTTCACAGTCTACCTTATAACCCACTATCCCTCAGACTCCTGCAGCCAGCCTCAGGATCGGGTTCTCTGGCCACTTGAAGAATGAAATGGTCCCTGGTGTTAATGCTAATTCCCGGAGGTGCCATCTGTTACAGCCTCAGTCCCCCGAGAATGATGCGCTTCCTAGGTAGAATCTGTAACGCATCCTGTGTTTCTTCTGTGCCTTTTCCCTCTTGTAGACTTCTGTTGTAGGATGTTGTTGTAGAATTACTCCATGGTATTTCTAGGCTGTTAGGTTTACAGGAGTGGATAGGACTTTCCTCCCTCAGCCACCCGTGGGTTCAAGCCACTGGCCTTGTGATTAGTAGACAAGTGCTTAATCATTGTGTCAGATCCATCTATATAGGATAGATGGGATAAACAATCTGGAGGAGAAAACAATGGGACCAACCGTTTCTGAGGGACATGAGAGAGGGAGAGGTGGGAAAGGAAAGTGGGTGTTAACAAACCCAGGGAGAAGGGAACAAGTGATCCAAAATCAATGGTGAGGAGAGTGTACAAGACCCAATAGGGCTGGATCACGGACAGTGCAATGGAGAGGAATTACTGAAACCCAAATGAACGCTGAACATGATAGTAAAAGGAAATAGAGGAGAGAACTAAGAGGCTAAGGGCATTTATAGAGGTCTAAATACAGACTTGTGTATGTGTAAATTATATTTCTATATCACCCTGGGGGAATAGATCTATGTGCATATATTTATAAGTTTAGTGTTAAGGTAGCAGAGGGACATCGGGCCTCTTCTCAAGTACTCCCTCAGTGCAAGAACACTTTGTTCTGTTAAACTGGTGTCCTGGGATGCTCACCTTCCCAATACCATTGCTGAAGACAAAGTAGGTGCACAAGCAGATGTGATGAAGAAAGCTGATGGTACCTAATCATCGAAAGATATAGCATCTGGGGTCTTAAAAAGTTTGAAGGTAAACAAGCAGCCATCTAGCTTGAGAAGCAACAAAGCTTACGTGGAAGAAGCACCCCAGTCTGTGTGGTTACGAGGTGTTGATAGGATCAGGTATCAAGCATCAAAGAACAAATATTGTGAATGAGGGGAAGTACGGAGTGGGAACACAGAGTAGGCAACTGGGCATCCCCCCTTAAAGGAGGGTCACAGGAGATGAGCCAATCAGGGTGTAGTACAGCACCAATGAAACATAGAACTTTGCTCTAGTCTTTTAATGTTTCCTGTCCCCACTGTCATGGTTCCCATTGTACCTTGCAAATCTGGCTAGACCAGAGGATGTACACTGGGACAGATAAGAGCTGGAAACACGGAATCCAGGACAAATAAACTTCTCAGGACTAATAATGAGATTTGCTATACCAGGAGGGGAGGGAAAGGTGGGGGACAAAGGGAACCGATCACAAAAATCTACATGTCATCCCACCCCCCACTGATGGACAACAGAAAAGTAGATGAAGGGAGACATTGGACAGTGTAAGACTTGAAAGTATAATAATTTGTGAATTACCAAGGGGTGGGGGCAGGGAGGGGGAAAATGAGCTGATACAAAGGGGTCAAGTAGAAAGAAAATGTTTTGAGAATGATGATGGCAACAAATGTACAAATGTGCTTTTACACAATGGATGGATGTATGGATTGTGATAAAGAGTTGTACGAGTCCCCAACAAAATGACCCCCCCCCAAAAAACCATTGTGCTCCTGGAGTTCCATCTTGTAGTTGGAGCAATGTAAAAGTTAGAATGTAGGCTTTATTTTTATTAAATTCTAAGAAGTTTTGCTTTTTCTTAGGAATGGTACTACTGATTCAGGATTTATTGCATGGCCTGTATGGATGCAGCCCTTTGACTGCCCCTTCTGCTGGGCGGAGGGCTTTGTTTTTAGTCAGAAATGAGCCCAGATAACGGATGTAAATCTAAGCCAGCGGTTCTCAACCTGTTGGGGTCACCTGATTCATAGCAGTAGCAAAACTACAGCAACGAAATTAATTTTATGGTTGTCGGGGGATGGGGGATCACCACAATACGAACTATATAAAGGGGTCGAGGCATGTGAAGGTTAAGAACCACTGACCTAATCCAAAGTGGCTTGGTCGAGTGGTCAGCACTGTACCTCCATCTATAATTCTGGCCTGTGTGAGAGCAGGAGTAGGATGAGCTCCCCAGCTCTGCTAATTCTTAGTCTTTTTGTGTGTGTGTGTGTGGGCTTCACTGCTGCTGGTGGTCGTGGGTGCTATCCAGTGCCGCCGCTCGATTTGAACCGCCAAGCCTGGGGGCTGCAGTTCCGCACTCAACCACTTACGCCACCGGGACTCCGCCCGATAATTATAATTAAAGTAAGAGCAGGACCCTTCCCTGTGGTTTCTCCCTGCCTTTTGCTAAATTGAGGCATTTCAAATATAGTAAGCAATGAGATGCTTTTCTTGTGAGGTTTTCTCTTTTGGGGGGGTGGGGCATCACTGCCCTCTGGTGGTGGGAGTAGGAGGCCCGGCCTTGCTCCTGGAGATCTGCTGCTGGATTTGAACCTCCAACCCAGTGGGCCGCAGTCCCGCACACAACCACTACGCCACCCAGGCTCAGCCCATGAGGTTTTCTTTTCATACGGATCTTGGCAGGATTGATATTTGGAGACTGGAGTAATTGTGGCAATCACTAATCAGCAACCCTGGAGTTCTCTACTGGGGCTATACAACTCTATAGGGAACATCTGGTGGCAACTGGAAACATTTTTAGTTGTAGCAACTCAGCTGGTGGGTAGAAGACAATGATCTGAAATGTCACTCGGATGGAAGTTGGACCCCTGCTCAGTCCTCAGTAAGTGGTGAAGCCTTGGTGTGCAGACCCAGGGCTCTTTCCCTGAGTGTTTGTGTTGACTGATTAATCTGACTGATCAATCTGTACTTTCTCCTACTACTTTGCCCACTTCTGCATGCAGAAAAGCATGTGCTTGCTTGTACATTAGCAGCACGATTTCAAAGAAAGTCTGTTAGGTAAATGCCGTAGAATTCAGTTCAAACTGGGGACATTTTAGTTTGTTAACAATGTCTCCTGACCCCCAGATGAAGTGTGTGCCCTGAGTTTGTAGACTCACAAGACTCAATTTGCAGGTTTGATGGGGACTTGAGAAATAGCCATATGTGGCCTGAATTTTGGAGAGATGACAAAAACATCTTTTGAATGTTTTAAAACATTTTTGTAGGAAAGTTAGAAGCAGACATTTCAGAACAACTCTCAAATGAACTATACTTTAACTTTGGCATTAGGGTGGGCAAGAGGCAGTTGGGAGGTTCTATAATCTGTAATGGTTGTAGATGCTGCTGGGGCAGCATGGCACCAGATTTGTGGGTTAAGGCATTGGAAAAGGGGGGACAATGACAGCAGGATAAAGGCACAAGGATGGGTTTCAAAATGCTCAGCTAAGAACTTGACAGGGTTTGGGGAAAAGTTAGCCAGTGACATTCAATTGAGATCAACTGCAATGAAGATGGGGATAAATGAGTTTTGAGAGACAGAATCAGGAGCACAGCCCCTAACACTTCACCTGTGACACATTCAGAATCTAAAAATGTCTGTCTTGTCATGTTTTATATAATAAATATGTTGCTACAGTAAAATGTCCATGTTCTGTGCCATTAGGTAGCAGAAGCTTTTTTTTTTTTTAACTATCTTTAAAAATTGCAAATGATAAAATAAATAATTGGGAATAAAATTTATACCTAGATTATAGCATCAATATTGCTATGTTCAGGCTGAGCCCCGGTGGCGTAGTGGTTGTGCGCGGGACTGCAGCCCACTGGGATGGAGGTTCAATTCCCCCTCACAGGAGCAAAGGCTGGGCCTCCTACTCCCACCACCAGGGCAGTGATGCCTAAAAAAAAAAAATTTTTTTTTAAATTGCTATGTTCAATTTTATTTTTTTTAAAACGATGCATTCTTTGAAAATATTTTCATTTAGATTATTAAAGACTCCTATTACTACACGCCCCCCCCTCCCCAAATGAGGAAAAATGAATGAGATTACCACGAGAAGATTAGTCCACTGTAGTGGTTGTT
>PVJH01043736.1:0-13435 GCA_004026705.1 Nesogale talazaci | reverse complement strand
ATTCTGCCTTACAAATGCAGCTAACCCAGAGCATGTGCACGGACACAGTTCAGAGCTTGCCATGCAGGGCATCCAGGACAGATAACATTCCCCTGGCTCAATAATGAGTATCAATACCAGGAGGGTAGGTGGAAGGTGGGAGAATGGGGGAACGGATCATAATGGTCGATGTATAACCCCTCCCAGGGGGGCGAAAAACAAGTGAAGGGAGACTGTGGTTAGTGAAATATATATATATATATATATATATAACCCTGATAAATTATCTAAGCGTTCATAAGGGAGGGAAAAAAAATGAGCTGATACTAAGGGCTCAAGTCGAAAGAAAATGTTTTGAAAATTATGGCAACATATGTACAAATGTGTTTGACACAATGTATGTATGTACGTATTGTTATAAAAGCTATGAACCCCCAATACAATGATTAAAAACCCCAAACCAGATGAACAAAATGTGGCATGTATACACAATGAAATTCTAATGAGCCAGTAGAAGTCTTTTTTTCAATGTTTACAGTGAGATTTACAGAGCAAACTAGTTTTCTGTCCAACCGTTCATACATATTTTGTTTCATGTTCCCACATGTAACAGCACTTTTCCCCCTTCCTATTTCCTCCCCACATTGCCCAGTTCTTCCCTATGCATATGGTGGGGGGTCCTCAAACTTTTTAAACAGGGAGCCAGTTCACTGTCCCTCAGACCATCGGAGGGCTGGACTACAGTTAAAAAACAAAAACAAAAACTGTGAGCAAATTCACTGTGGGCCCAGGATGAGTTGGCTGCTAGGCAGGATAGGCAGTGGTGGCAAAAACACCCCGCAGCTGGATAAATGTCCTCGGCGGATGCCTGTGATAAAACATACAGGTATGAAAACTTCTTAGATACAAGAAGTCTTATTCATCTTCAGAGAATGAGTCAATGGGCCTGGAAGACCAGGGTCTAGGGCATAATTCATGAAGACAATATTCTGCATCCTACTTAGCTAAGCAGTGATTGAGGTCTTAAAATCTGTGAGTAGTCACCTAAGGTGTAAACCTCAGCCTCCACTACCCTGAGACCGGAAGACCTAGATGGTACCCAGTTATCACTACTGACTCCTCTCTCTGAAAAGGCTCACATTGGAAGTTACGGCAGAGTGTGGGCTGCTGTTCTGCTGGCAGGCCTCATCACATTTTGAGCATGTCCTCACTTTTAGGCACAGGGTGGGTCAGGTTTACCTTGCACTCTCTTTCTGCGTCAGCCCTGGAGTCAGGAACCAGTCACTTAGCCAGGGAATAGACATATTCTCAAACCTTGCAATTTTCTTTTCTGAGAAGTATGGGTTTTTTTTTTTGTTTGTTTAAAATGTGCTTATCACCAGAGGGCAGTGATGCCTAAAAAAATAAAAAATAAAATGTGCTTATCGCATACTTAAAAAAAAATGCCATTGTATGATACCATTTTATCTATTTTAATGCTGATGATTTCTGAGTGCCATTTGAAACATTCCCCACAACGCATTTATCAGGAGACCTTGATCTTGTGAGCAAGGTTTTACCAACTCACCAGTTTCTTTTTCTTCTTGTTTTTTTTTGGGGGGGCATCACTGCCTCTGGTGGTTGTGGGCCCTACCTACCCAGTGCTGCTCCTGAGAGCTGCCACTGGATTTGAACCGCCAAGCCCACGGGCTGCAGTCCCACACTCAACCACTTATGCCACTGGGGCTCAGCCCTCTTTTTCTTTAAAAAAAAAATAAATTTTTTTTTATAGGCATCACTGCTCTCTGGTGGGAGTGGGAAGCCCAGCCTTGCTCCTGGATTTGAACCGCCAAGCCAGTCAGCCACAGTCCCACACTCAACCACTATGCTACTGGGGCTCAGCCCTAACTCACCATTTTCTTTTTTTTTTTTTGGGAGGGGGGCATCACTGCCCTCTGGTGGTGAGAGTAGGAGGCCCAGTCTTTGTTCCTGTGGAGCCGCTGCTGGAATTGAATCTCCATCCCAGTGGGCCGCAGTCCCGTGCACAACCACTACGCCACCGGGGCTCAGCCCTCACCAGTTTCTATAAACAAAAACTACTGATGGTGAGGGATTAGCATTATTTACTTTTTTCTTTAAAGGACATTAAAAAAAAAACACAACAAAAAGCTTATCAGTCATATTTGTGTTTATACAAGTACTTTATTGTCTCCAGGTAGGACATTGAAATTTACATGATCTGTTTAAGACAACTAATATACACTTAAGCTAATGGAAGTAAAATATACAAGCCATAGAAAATATATAAGAAACATGAGTCAATTAAAGACCTGAACCGAAGCTATTATCAATTGACTTTGCCATAAAGGAACACTAGGATTTTGGAGATGGAATTAGCCTTGTGTATCAAGCACTTCTTTTCCTTAAGTACTTATTTACCATTCTAGAAGCATATATACCATACATACAGTTTTAAAAACTCAATGAATAACTAGGTTTTCAAGCTTATTAAAACAGAAAACAAAACAAAACAAAAAAACAAGAAACATTGCTTCAATCCTAGTCTTCTGAAAGAATCTAATATTGGTTCTTTTAAAAGAATACTTGGTTCTTTCAAATCAGTTTATGAAATCTATTAATAGTAAAATATTGATTCTTCAGAAAGCATTACAAGGCACCTTTATATCACAAAGAAAACGGAAGACCCATATCTTTAAGACAACCATCCCAAATCCACACATCTGGAGCTACAATATCATTCCCTGGTTATGTTTTTTGTTTTGTTTTGTTTTTGGGGCATCACTGCCCTCTGGTGGTGGGAGTAGGAAGCCCAGCCTTTGCTTCTGTGGAGCCGCGGCTGGAATTGACCCTCCATTCTAGTGGGCCGCAGTTCCGCACACAACCACTACGTCACCGGGGCTCAGCCATCCAGTTATGTGTTTGTTTTTTTTTTGGGACATCACTGCCCTCCGGTGGTAGGAGTAGGAGGCCCAGCCCCACTGCTGGAATTGAACCTCCATCCCAGAGGGCCGCACTTCCGCGCACAGCCACTACGCCCCCCGGTTATGTTTTAAAACAGACTTTTCCCAGCTTGTTTCCAGACCTCTTTTACTCCTTTAATGCTTTCTTTCTTCACACATTTCCAGTATTCTTGTACACTGAGTTGTTGGGGTACCTGTTGGTCGAAAGTGAAAGTGAAGAGGTCATTCATTCTCGTCAAGATTTTAAGCATCGTTTACTGGGAAATTTATTTATGTTATATTAACCCCCTCTTCCCAAAAGGGTCTGGGGCTGAGGGCCATGCCATGAGGAGGAGAGGAAAGGTCTGTGAGATGAGTTGCCTCTTGAAGGGCTGAGGATGGCACTGATCACGTAGACAGCATCAAGTGCCTTCTCTGAGAAGATACGGACTCTTGGGGTAATCTTCTTGGTCTACTGGATTTAAAATAGTTATTTTAGGTTTTCCTTTTCCTGATGACCTTTATTTGGTTATCTGGAACAACAAGTACAGGCCTACAACCTTGGGCGAACCTTGGTTAAAATTAAGGAGGAACAGTAGTTCCAATATCCTGGATGGGAAGCCTCGGAGAGAAGCCATTTTACTCACATGGCTCACTGTGATGAAGGTCTGTGTGGTTGGCCCTTCTCAGGGCAGGGGAAAAGTTAAAGGGTGGACGGCAGGAGCACAGCAAAAGCAAGCGAAGGTTTTTCTTGGATGATATGTGCTTTTTTCCCTGTCACTGAATTATATTTGCAGCAGTAACCTGCGTTTGTTCTTCTGGGCTGTAAGTTAATAGCCCTGCCCTCCTGTGGGAGCCCTAGGAAGTTGCTAACTGCAAAACTAGCAGTTCAGACCCACTACTTGATCCAAGGGAGAAAGATGAGGCTTTGTGTTCAAGATGTGCAGCTTCACACCCCCACAGGGCAGTTTCGCTCTGTCCTGCAGGGCTGCAGTGACTCAAAGTCGACTGATGGCAGTGGTCAGGTGGGTTTTCGAGAGGCCACCATTACCTGGCTCGATCTCCATCATCTCTTTGCTTGCTAGCTCTCTCTTTCCAGCCCGACTACCTCCCTGCGGGCAGATTCTCCTAAGAGGTAGTTTTCCCAGCAAACTGTTTTTAAGAAGACTCTTCTAGTAGAGGCTAATCTCCAAAAATTCTGAGCTTTGATTTCTTCCACAGTTGTAGATCAACTTGTGAATCTGAGTGACTGATACTAATTGTATGAACACTAATGGCCAGGGCTTTCTTCTGAGGTGCTGCTGGGTAGGTTCAATCCACTAACCTGTAGGTTAGCGACCAAGGGAGCATGCTGTGCAGCTCAGGGACTTTTTTTTTTTTTTGGCATCACTGCTCTCCAGTGGTGGGAGTAGGAGGCCCAGCCCCACTGCTGGAATTGAACCTCGTCCCAGTGGGCCGCAGTCCCGCGCACAACCACTACGCCACCGGGGCTCAGCCCTCAGCTCAGGGATTTCTTAAGGACATGGAAACCTGTAGTTATTGATGGTCCATTACCCATAAGCCTCGATGCATCCTGTTTTTCAGCACCCCGAGGAACTCTCCATGACTAAGACACTCATCGCCGTCCACATCGAAGATCTTGAAGACGGTGTCCAAGATATTGTTGGAGAGTTCCTGGCCAGTGGCGACTTTCACGGCCCGCTTAAACTCGGCTGGAAACAAAACACATACAAATCCGATTCCTCAACCAAGCAGACTTAGCCAGCATTTCATCATTTAGGAACTGAAAACTAGCTGGCATTTTTATCTTTTGGGGAGAGAAGAGCCAACAACAACAAAAAAACCACACCAAGAGCATGTTGACATGATAAAGCATTAGTTCAGTACACAAAGGTAGTTAATGCTTTCAACATAACTCTCTAATTCTCTTCTCCTTTCCAGGCGAAAAAGGGCAAGTGAAGGCACTGAGAGCCATGGGGGTGGAAGAGGCTGCAAACCCAGAACCTTCCCGGGGGAACGGACTTTCCCGGCTGCTGGCTGGCTCTTCCCCGTTGTCACCCACGGGAAGGCCAAGGGACGCTGTGAGAGAAGATAGGATGGGCGCACTGAGTCTTGCAACTTACCCAGCCGGACGGGGCGGTGAGCTAAACTGAACATCTGCATGGCAATAGCAAAGTCTTCCAGGTGGGTCGTAAAATGGCAGAACGATTTGAACTCATCCAAACTGATGCTCTGAGGAGATGACAAAAGTGAGTTTTTGTTACTAGCTTGTAAAGGGAGTTTTTGTTACTAGCTTCTGCATATAAGCATCCGTCTTCTTTCCTCTCATCACATTTGTGAACGCAGACTTTTCTGTGCACATCTCCTCAAGAAGGTGTGATACATGAGCCAAGGAACTGGAGGTTAGCCAAGGGACAGGAGACTGGTGTCTCTGAAGTGTGCAGCGTAAAGGTGGAGTGGGCGGCCTTCCCCTTAGTCTCACTCAAGGACACTGGGCTCTGGAGCTATGCTGGTCTCTTGCGCACAGGGTCACTGTGGGTCGGAAAAGACTCAATGGCACAGGATGACGATGACAGCATCATCGTGATGTTGAAATCCACTTGTGAGGACTGCACAGGCGGGGGTAGTGTTGCCTTCTGCTGGCTAGAGGAGTACTGTGAGTTGAAACAGACTCCACAGCACCCAACATGTTGAAAACCCCCTATGGCCTTGTAGGTTAATTGTTGAGCTGCTAACCGCGAGGTCAGCATTTCAATGCCACCAGTTGCTCCTCGGAAGAAAGACGAGGCTGTCTTGGGCCAGTAACCCTCAGAGGTAGGTAACTTGTCCAAAGTCTACTGAGTTGAACAATCAGGATTTGAATCTTTGTGATTTGATTTCAAAACCTATGCACTCAAACACAGAAGCAAACAAAACCCAGTTCTCCACTGAAAAAATAATACAAGTATGAAAGTCCCTAATGGAAAGTAAAATCTTCCTGGTCTGAATGAGTTTTTCTTTCTAGAAACCTTTGGAATCAGACTCTGCATAAATGTGGTCTCACTCACAGTTTATTGTTTTCAGCTTCTGTGAGTGTACAATTTTTGTTTTAAAATTTTGTTAAATTTGGCTGAGCCCCGGTGGCGTAGTGGTTGTGCGCGGGACTGCGGCCCACTGGGACGGAGGTTCAATTCCAGCAGTGGGGCTGGGCCTCCTACTCCCACCACCGGAGAGCAGTGATGCCAAAAAAAAAATATATATTAAATTTGATGAAATAAAAAATATACAACACACGGTAAAAAACAAAAACTTCCTCAAATAGTACAAAGGATAAACCAGGAAAAGTAAATCTCTCTTACTTTCCAGACCCTGGTTTGTATTCTTTCCTAAAGGGAAACAGCACCACCATATTCTTTCCATATATCATCCCAGACGTAGTCAACCGACGCAGACCTGTACACACCTCTTTGTTCTCTACAGTAAAGGCATTCTCTCCAGACCTGCCTTGAGGCTTCCCCCTACCCCCCAGCCCCTTCCTGTAAAAGTAAGAAGTGCCTGATTCATCTGGGCCTTATCTCAGACAGGTACCGGGCAGGCAAGCAAGCCTTAGGCTCTCTGCTCCCAACTGGCAGGTCTAGGTTTGTGAGTTTGTGAGGGAAGTGTCTGTTCACCATTTGTGACTTTCTTTTCCTGTCTCCCTGTCCAGGTTTCTAATAGGCTGGTAGGATCTTTTTACTGCTGACAGCGGTTCTCAACCTGTGGGTTGCGACCCCTTTGGGGGTTGAAGGACCCTTTCACAGGGGTTGCCCAATTCATAACAGCAGCAAAATGACAGTGATGAAGTAGCAGTGAAAATAACTTTATGGTTGGGGGTGGGTCACCACCACATGAGGAACTGTATGATCGGGTCGCAGCATGAGGAAGGTTCAGAACCACTGTTCTAGGGATCTCTGGCATTTCTTTCCACCGTGGAAATAGTGACACTCAACAAAAAAAAAAACACATACACAGATGGCGACCTGTAGGGCAGGGCAGGGCAGCGTTGCCCTGGGAGCTACAGAGATGAACTCTTCCCGGGAGCAGAAAGGCTCATCTCCGTGGCTAGCGGCCTGTTTGTGTGGCCGAGTCTTCTCAGGGAACAGCGTTGACTGGAGGTGCACAGAGGGCAGAAGACAGCGCGGCCCTACCCAGTAGAGCGAAGACAGAGCTCCTTCTGCAGCAAAGGCTGGGAAGGCTGGCTTTTGCCTTAGTAGGAAAGATGTGTGTGCCCTCAAATTGGGTTTCCTTAGCAGGGTATGCAGCGCTCTCCTGGAACCCCACACCTCCCCCACCAGGACACGCGGCTGGTGCCAATGTGCATCACCAGCCTTTTTTTTTTGGGGGGGGGGGCATCACTACCCTCAGGTGGTGGGAGTAGGATGCCCAGCCTTTCCTCCGTGGAGCTGGAATTGAACCTCCATCCCAGTGGGCCGCAGTCCTGCGCACAACCACTACGCCACCGGGGCTCAGCCACCGGCCTTTTTGTTTCTGTGTGTGCCGTCTGTCAGCAACCCGGCAGTCCTGGCACAAAGCGGAGTGCCGCACGGTGATGGTGGGCTGGTGGGCTAACACACGGAGTCAAGCCGAGATGCCCAGTTAGTAACCCTGCCAGTCTCTGAAGATTAAGCACAGGGCAACTTCTTGACTCTTTAATATTACTCCCTATAGCTTCTTAATTTTTTCCCTGTGACTCTGAGCACATATATTTTCAGGGTGGATGACTTTAAAATTCAAGTAGTATTGTATTAATTTTTCCTTGAAGGCTTCTAGGTTTTGCTTAGAAGATGGTTTCCAAGTTTCCTTCCAGCTTTTTAAATTCTTTTGGCACCACTGTCTTCTGGTGGGAGTAGGAGGCCCAGCCTTGCTCCTTGAAAGCTGCTGCTGGATTTGAACCGCCAACCCAGAGGGCCGCAGTCCTGCACTCAACCACTACGCCACCGGAGCTCAGCCCTCTTCCAGCTTTTGTTTGTTTGTTTGTTTGTTTTTGTGGCATCACTGCCCTGGTGGGAGTAGGAAGCCCAGCCTTGCTCCTGGAGAGCTGCTGCTGCATTTGAACTGTCAACCCTGTGGGCCACAGTCCCGCACACAACCACTAGGCCACTAGGGCTCAGTCCAGCTTTTTTATTAGTATCTAAGCCTTTGCTTGATTGGGAATTTACTTTACAGTAATAAGTGAGGGAGGGGCTTACTTTTATTTTCTTCTTGCACGACCAACAGATTATATTAATTATAATGATTAGCAATTATTTTCAGCCCGCTAATTTGAAATATGACTATATATTAAGTTCCCATATGTATGTGCATCCATTCTAGACTACATTCTGTTCAATTAATCGGTCACATTTACTGTCAGTCACAAGCATGTCATTACTGAGATCTGAAAGGAGTATCTGGCCATTCTGTGCACATCGATGTTGTACGGCCTGTGCAGCTCCCTCTTGGGAACCCAGGGTATTTGACTGATGCCTGTTAGTGCACACCAGTACCTGGCTTTCTTCAGGACCTTGCATGCATGAGAGATTATCTTCTTGGTCTTTGTGCAGTTAGGTGGTATCACGTGGCCATTTTGGCTAATGGCCAAGTGTCACACAATACTTCCAGGACAAAACATTTAATGGAAAAACAAACAAACAAAACCACTTAACTGTTGGGCTCTGACTTACTTTTCTTTGCTGCCACAGCCATTCTGGAGGGAGCTCTTATAGCGGTTCTCAACCTTCCCAAAGCCGTGACCCTTTAATACAGTCCCTCATGTGGTGGTGACCCCCACCCCCACAAAATAATTGTTTTATTTTGCTACTGTCATGAATTGGGTGACACCTGTGAAAGGGTTGCTCAATCCTCTAAGGGGTCGTGATCCACAGGTTGTTTATCAGATGGTGACGCTATGAGATGTGCAGCACGGATGAGCAGTAAAGGCTGTGCGTTCACACCGAGGGTCTCAGAGTCCATTTGTCCTGACCACCAGCCTACAGTGTCCCGACTACAGTGATCGCATTTCTCGATGAAGGAAGGATGGTATACTTGTAATACCAGGACTTCCGATTCTTTTCCAGTCATCACACTTTTAATGTTTTCTTTATATACGTCTCATATTTCTTTTCTTTCTTTAATTACTAGTAGTTATGTATTTCTATTGCAATACTCATTAAGATCATGTACCAAATTTTATTCTATATTTCCTCACAATGGAAAGAGCTTGTTAAAAGGAACTATATAAATAATGTATGCCCACTGCAAAAACAAAGTGGAGCAATACATAAAAGGAGAAAGCAAGACCGTCACAATCACTTCAAACCTGCCCCAGTCTGGATACACGCTCGCATCGGCTATTCTGGCGATGCTTCTTTCCCGCCTCCGCACACACAGGGGCCATGACACGCTCACATGACTGTGATTGACTCTTCCCGTTGTCTGTTAAAACCTTTTAGCTTGTCAATCTGCACTGGCGAGGATTTCCAGAAGAACTCCCAGGACTGCTGGTGACTGTGGATATTCTTATCTTACTCCTGACTACTGGAATTGCACAGAACAGCTGCTGTGTGGATTCCATCCCAGGCAATAGTGCACGTGTGGGAAAATAGTGTGTGGAGAACATTCCTCGACCTGCCTTTGTATGTGACAGTCTTTGCTAATTTGGAAGTTACCTTATAGTGTATAAATGTGCCTAGTTTATCTCCTCACCTTCATCGCAGGCATTACAAGGGGCGATACCAACCTCTCCTGCTGACAGCTTCTCCCGGACATTTTTCCAGTATATTTCTTTGTTTCCAGTGTTAGTGAAAAACAGGAGCCACTCTGCAAAGTCTTCTTTTCTCATGAAGCTTAAACCTCTAGAAAACTGAAGGAATTCCATTTCTTGGATCTCTGTTTGTAGATTTTCCATAAACCTGAATGTCAAAATAGAAAATATAGGTGACGCAGTGGCATTTAACTTGGATGTTATAAAACTCAATGAATAGGTACAATTGGGCTGAGCCCCGGTGGCGCAGTGGTTGTGCGCGGGACTGCGGCCCATGGGCTTGGCGGTTCAAACCCAGCAGCAGCTCTCCAGGAGCAAGACTGGGCCTCCTACTCCCACCAGGGGGCAGTGATGCCCACATATATATAAAAAAATAGGTACAATTATTTTATAATGCAAGTTTACTTTCCTTAGTCCTAAGAACATGAGTTCCCCGAGGAACTCCCTCTGTGCTGGAGTCAACCCGATGGCAATGGGCCTGCTTTGATGCGCTGTCTTTGCAGCAGCCCTGTCAACAGTTCCAGTGACACCACAGCTTGTAAAGAAAGCCAGATGTGCTGAAGTGCTAGCCTAGTTCCCATTAACTCCACCCCCAGACACACAGCAGGCAGGGCATATTTGGGAGAAAGATGCAGCTACCTGCTTCTGTAAAAACGTACCCACTTGGAAAACTTGTACATAGGCATACGCTAACACCAATCCAAGCTATTTATTCTATTTTAGTCAAAACATACACAAAATATCTGCTAACAATAATCACCCATTTAAGATAAAAATGGTAGCATTTGCCCCTTCTCTCCTCACCCCCTCAACTCCAGAGAGCTAGTAAAGGAGGAGAACTAGAAACAGGAAATGGGGGCTCCTGTCCTGCTAACTCAGGTCCATCTACTAAGATGTCCCTAGTACCATTCCCACCAGTCTCTCTCTGGATCACCTCATTCTTACTTCCAATGGAGGTGCTGCAAGGCGCCCTCAGGACCCTGTGGGTTAGGTTTGGGCAGCCCACAGCAGAGTGGGTGGTTTAAACCCACCGGTCTCTCCTCAGGGGAAAGAGGAGGCCGTCTGCCTCTGGAAGGATGTACAGTCAGAAGCGACGTGATGGCAGTGGTGGTGACGTTGGAATGCCTCTATGATGGCACGTGTAAATGCTCTTTTAGCCATTTGCGTCTCCTCGTAGTCCCCATGAGACAGGGGCTTGCACACAGCAGCACAGAAGGGTCTCAATCGATTGTTACCGAACTGCACTGAGTAGAACAAGATGCAGACCGCCGACCTTTCAAATACATGTTTCTGCCACCCTTCTGTCTAGTTTTGTGGCACTTGTTAAAAGATTTGTTAGAGGAGAGGCAGAGGGAACAAGAGCAATTGGTTTTGCTTGGCCTTATTACTGGGAATGCTCCCTGGTGGTGTAGAGGCTGAGTGTTTTCCTTCTGTGATGGTCAGGTTCTTAGCAGTTGGGCCGCCAGGCCCCGGTAATCCTCTCTGATGTGATCTAAAACGCAGCACAGTGTCCTGTGAGTTGTTTCAAGATGAAGGTGAAGTGCAAGTGAAGCGAAGTCTCTTCGGGAGGGTCTCCCTCCTGCATGAGTCGGGCAGCAGAGCACATCTTCTCTTCCTGCTGGTCTGGACCCTGTATCTGGTCATCCATCTCTGGTTCTCTGGACTTGAGCCAACGGCCCACCGTACTGCATACTGACTTGGGGAGCCACCAGAGCCTGCCATCCGACCTGACGGGACTCACTCATCTCTACCCAGCAGTCATTGTGTTCCTTCTTCTCTTCCGGCTTCATCAGGAAATGCCCCCAGCTTAACATCTCACAAATGGACTTAAACCAGACTGGACTTAGGTGCTTCTACAAACTGTGTAAGCTACTTCTCAATATAAGTTTCTTTAAACAACACACGTTTTATATCTGTTTGTCTGCCTGCCATCTATCTTGCTTCTCTAGTGAAGCCGACCTAACCCAGCTGCTAATGAAAAGGCCAGTGTCTCAAACCCAAACCCCTGGCCATGTGCTGGTCAAGACAGCCGCCCAGCAGACCCTGAGGGTAGGCCTCTCTGCCCGCGGGTGGCTGGCACACAGGAACTTACACTTGCAGGGCAGAGTCCCTGCATGGTACAAAGGATTACCATGTTACTGAAGGTTGACTTTCCAGTCGGCCCAGAGGCGCTCTGCAAGAAAGGCCTGGTGACTGACTTCTGAAAAACCAGCCCTTGACGATCTTTACTGCTGCACAAGAACACCCGAGTCAAATGCAGCTGGTTTATTCTTACTGGGAAAAAGCCAAGCATGTACTTATATTTCAGTATTTCTAATAATCATATGTACTGTGTTGTTTACATGTTAGAGGTGAAAAATGAATTCAGAGAGGTTGTCATAGACTGAATTGGGTCCCCTCAAAATTGTGTGGTTTTGGTGGGGCCATGATTCTTCTTTTTTTTTTTTTTCTTGGGCATCACTGCCCTCAGGTGGTGGGAGTAGGAGGCACAGCCTTTGCTCCGTGGAGCTGGAACTGAACCTCCATCCCAGTGGGCCGCAGTCCCGCGCACAACCACTACGCCACCGGGGCTCAGCCCAAAGCTTATTCTTAAACATATATATGAGTGTCAGTGGATTTATTGCTCTAGATAAACAGGCCTAACACATTGCCTGTTCTGTAAGTTCTACTGGAACATACTCATTTGTTAACATACTGCTTATGGCTGCTTTCACAAAAAGGTGGTAGAGCTGTGTCGTGCCATCTGTCCCTTCACAGAAAGTGTGCCCAGATCTGCACTTGTGGATCAGAGCCACATGAAGAGTGCTGAACTGACCCAGCAGGGGCCATCACAGGACAAATGACTGCCAGCTAACCCACCAGCTGTCTGTAGTAGACAACTGAGTCCTGTTAAGATCAGTGGATCAGGACTATCCAAGGACTCATTACAATTATCACCGCTCATGCTACTGAAGTTATGTTGGGGTGAGTGGTTCTGCATGTAGAACTAATGGACACAAGAGATGTTTCTCAATTAGCTGCTGACAATACATCGTTAAAGAGAAGTATTGTATTCTGCAAGATATTATTTTTCAGTTGGATAGATTTTGAGCATGGTAAGTACTGTGAGAGCATTTTGTCCCCCCACCCCCCAGCTATGTATGGAAGTCCTGACCCTTGTACCTGCAACATGACCCTGTTTGGAACAGGGCAGTTTCTTTTGCTATGTTAACAAGGCAATTACCAGCATAGAGTGAGCCCTAAAAACGATCATTTTTGAGTTATAAAAAGAGCTAAGGACACAGAACCACATATGGGGAAAGCAGTCAACAAGTTACACACAGGCACTTCTGGGGCCAATGCCCTGGCTTAGACTTCTAGTCTCCAAAAATGAGGCAACTACCTTCTTTTAGAGACACTGGTGGTATTTCTGTCATGGCAGCACTAGGTAACTAAGTCAGTGACTCTAATGTATACTGGTAGGTTTGTTTTCAACAATACTATGTAGACCCACAAAAAGTACAAGGTAACCTCAGAAAATTTAGAGAAACATCCATTAACTTTTAATTTTAATTCCACTAGCTTCTGAAGCCCCTGGTATCTAGCTATATAGTCTGCAATTCTGGGTAATTAATAGTCAGTTGCCTTTTCATGTCTTACTTCTAGAATATCTCTTAGTGAATACAAATGTTGTATTTACTTTCGAAATTCCTTATAATGAAGTTTCCTTTCTCCTCTTTTTCCAAAGAAACGTATCTGAAGAGTTGTGTTGATTTCA
>PVJH01043735.1:0-13433 GCA_004026705.1 Nesogale talazaci | reverse complement strand
TCTTTTTCCTCATGATCTTTCTTCCCTTTTCCTTGAGTCATTGAATATTTGTTGTGGGGTGTCAGAATCAAAGTAGGTATACAGAGACCAGGGAAATTGGGCTGACTGAGAGAGTCTTTGAGGAAGAAGATCCTACAATCAATGAAATCTAAAATTCTGGCTCCTAGAAAGTCTTAGCCTTGTTTCCAGTTATGCAGAATCCAACAGAGCTGCACCGACAGTGAATGGCAAGAGTCTGAGCCCAAACAACATGCTCACTTAAAATCAAAATCACCTGAGTGACACCTGAGTGACGGGTGCCCAACGTGGCAGCCAGGCAGACATAGACTTGGAGAATCATCCCTCCTAAGGAAGAAGATGATATGCTTATTTTATTTCCAGATGAAGCCCGATAGCAAGGAGACTTTCTGTGTCTACTGGGAAAGCTCCAAAGAAGGTGGCCACTGGGCCACGGACGGCTGTTTCCTGATAGATGTGAACGAAAGTCACACTGTGTGTAACGCCACCCACCTGTCCAGCTTCGCTGTTCTCATAGCCATCACAAGCCAGGTAAAGTGTAAATGCTTAATCCTTCTGTCAAAAACCTTGTAAACAACGCTGGGAACACAATATAGAGGAAATGATATTAATAAATGTTTAAAAGCAAGTGACTGGAGTGATTGAGAATGACATAGAACTTTATGTCATGTAAACAGAGTAGGCCTCTCTAAGAACTAAATACTTGAGCTGAAATCTGAAATTTTTAAGTCAGTACTCAAACATAAGAACAATTGTGGGGCTGATCCCCAGTGGTGTAGTGGTTGTGCATGGGACTGCAGTCCACTGGGTTGGAGGTTCAAATCCAGCAGCAAGGCTGGGCCTCCTACTAACCCCACCAGAGGGCAGTGGTACCCCCAAAACAAACAAACAAACAAAGAACAATTGTCAGCTGAGCCCTGGTGGTGCAGTGGTTGTGTGCAAGACTGCGGCCCACAGGATTGATGGTTCAAATCCTGCAGCAGCTCTCCAGAAGAAAGGTTGGACTTCCTACTCCCACCAGGGAAGTGATGCAGAAAAAGAAAAAAAAAGGAAGGATTGTGAAGACGGTGCTGGCTAGAGCAGTGTCTTCTGTTCCACATAGGTGCGCTGTGTTAGTCTGGATAGACTAGAGAAACAAATTCATAGACGTGTATATTTATAAGAAAAAGCTTTAGGTACAAGAGCAGATGAATATTGAGATAACATCCCAGCCCAGTCCAGATAATGTCCCTAAGTCCAAAATTAACTGCATGTCCAATACCAACCTATAATGTCCTCTTCAGACTCACACAGCACATTCAATGACGCCAACATCAGGAAAATCGCAGGCCAGTGGGTGGAAGGTCTTGTGGGTCCAGTGGCAGTGGAAGCATCTCAGCGCTGGCAGGCTCTCCACGTGCCTCCTCTGGCTCCAGGACTTTGGTTGCATCACTGTCGCTCCCCCAGGCTTGTCATCGTCATAGAGAGTGAGGGAGTGGCCAGCCCCTAGGGAATTTTCTATTTCCTTAGTGGCTCCAAATGAGTCATGAAGCTGGGACCTACTTGAGAGGCAAAACTCCACTCCTTCACTCTTAAGTCTCAAGTTGACAACAGATTACGTAATTATCACAGTCACTCTTCGTTGGAACAAACTTGCTAGCACCCGATCATCATAACTCACGCTCGCAATGAGATCCCTACTAACCTGTTATCATTGAGTTACTTCCCAGAAGAGAAACTAGAACTACCCCTATAGATTTTTCAAGACTGTAAAAGCAGGATATCACGTTTTAGTCATGGAACAGGTGATGGGTTCAAACAGCTGTCCTTTTAATTCACAGCCAAGTACTTTAACCACTGTGCCACAAGGGTGCCATCCATACCCACTAGCAAAGCTGGGATCAAAAACCAGGAAACAAAAAGAGAACAAGAGTTGGGGAGGATATGGAAACATGGAATCCTTCATCCAAGGGTGTACAAAATGGTGCTGTGTAAGAGTTTGATGTTTCTCTGGAAAACTCAAACACAAAAACCTCACCTGACCCAGCAAGTCCACTCCTACTTATCCACTCACCAAAGTATTGAAAACAGGTACTTCCACAGATACTTCCTCATGAACTTTCAGAGCTGCACTGTTCACACTAACCAGAAGATGGAAACAAGCCAAATGTCCATCAGCAGAGGAATAGAGCTAGAATCCTGACACCTGCTACGTGGAGGAAGGTTGAAGGCAAACGCAAAAGGTCATATATTGTATGACTGTTTGTAGGAGATACCTAGAATAAGTAAGTCCAGGGAGGTAAAAAGCAAGTTAGTGGCTGCTGGGGGCTGAGAAGAAAGAGGAAGTGAGAGTCACTGTGTTAACCTAGGTCTAGGGTCTCCTTGTGGGACAACAAAAACATTTTGCAGCTACAGATGGTGAAGGCACTAAATGACACGGAACTTTTAAAAAATATTTTGAATGATTTTTGAATGACCATTTTTACTTTGAAATAGGCAATTTTATGCCATATGAATTTGACCTGCTTTCTTTTTAAGTCAATCAGAGGTGGTTTGAAGGAGCGCATACCCAAAAGGGGAAGCACTTATGTAAAGGCCCTGAGACGAGACTGACTTGGAGGGTCTTGAAGGAAACATCACTGGAGCAAAGTGATCAAGGGATACCTTAGTTACCCATCATGGATATTCACACACATTTTATATATATATATATATATATATATATATATATATATATGTGTGTGTGTGTGTGTGTATCAGAAAGAAATGTACTTTTTCACTTCATATATTGCAGAAAGAAATGTACTTTTTCACGTCTTAGGAGCCTAGAGCCTCAGAGCCCAAATTCAAGGAGCTGCCTCTAGAGGGAGAACAGATGAGGCTTTTTGTTTCCCAAAAGATCCATAACCTCAGAAACCCACAGAGACAGTTCTGGCCTGTCCCGTGACTTCACTGAGAAGAAACTAACCCAATGGCAGTGAGTTAGTCTGTGTTAACTCGAGAAGCAAATTCATAAATTCTCATGTGCATAAGAAAAAGCTTTGTATACAAGAGCAGTTGTATATTGAGAAAATTTTCTAGCCCAGTCCAGATCAAGTCCTTGAGTCTGGTATTACCCTATAAGTTCAATACTAATCTATGAAATTCCTCTAAAGAATCACACAACACATGCAAGTCTGTCAAATGCATGGAGATCACAGGCCAGTGTTTGGAAAGTCATGTGGATCCATTTGTGGTGGCAGCATCTCAGTGCTTGCATGGGTCTCCATGTGGTTCCTTCAGATCCAGGGCTCTTGTATAGCTTCATGTATCTTGTCAGCAGAAATACCAAGCAAAGAGGGTGTGCCTAGCTTTCAGCAAGCTGTTTATCTCTGTAGCACTATCTGATTGACGGGCTAAACTGTGGTCTTCACTCTTTTTAATTTTTAAAATACTTTAATTGGAGGCTTTGACATCTCTTATCGCAATCCATACATTCCTCCAATGTGCCAAGCACATTTGTTACCATCACTCTTTTCAATGTATTCTCTTCCCACTTCAGAGATAAGCCCTCTGTTTCTTCCCCTTCCTCCCCTGTCCACCCTCCTTCATGATCCCTTGATAAGTTATAGATTACTATTTCTCTGCCTTACATGGTCCTGTCATCTCTCACTCACTGTTCCATAATTTATCCCCCTGGAAGGCAGTTCTAGTTGATCTTTGTGACTGATCTCCCCTTTCTCTCCCCACCCTCCCCTAATCCTCCTGGTATCTCTACTCTATTTGTTGGCTCTGAGGAGTTTATCTATGCTGATTTCCCTGTGTTGCAGGATCTTATCTGTAGTAATACGCATGCTCTGGTTTAATCCAATTTGCAAGGTAGAATTGAGGTCATAACAGTGGGGTGAAGGAAGCATTATTAAGCTATAGGAAAGTTGTGTGTTTCATCAGTGCTATACTGTATCCTGACTTACTCATCTGTTCACTGTGAAACCTCTGTGAGAGGGTATCTAATTGTTTGCAGATGGGCATTGGGTCTCCACTTAGGCCCCTTCTCATTCACTTTGGGAATGGTTTTACCCTGGGTCTTAGATGCCTGATACCTGATCCCATCAACACCTCATGATCACACAGGCTGGTGACTCCTTCCATGTGGACTCTGTTGCTCCTGAGCTAGATGGCTGCTTGTTTATCTTCAAACCTTTAAGACCACAGACAGTATATCTTTTAATCGCCAGGCACCGTCAGCTTTCTTCACCACATTTGATTTTGCACCCATTTTGTCCTCAGACAAAATGAGCATCACAGAATGCCGGATTGTTAGAACAAAGTGCTCTTGTGTTTAGGGAGTACTTGAATTGAGGCCAAATGTCTATCTGCAACCCTAATTCTTAACATATAAATATGAATATATAGTTCTATTCCTCTCTCTCTCTCTCTCTATATATATATATATATATAAAATATAGATAATATATATATATGACATGCCTGTATTTAGGCCTCTATAAATGTCCTTTGTCTCTTAGTTCATTCCTCTATTTCCTTTTTACTTTCCTTTTGTCACACCATCATTTTCAGCTTTCATTTGGGTTTAGTAAATTTTCACTGCTACATTATCCTTGATTGATTCTCACTAAGCATCTTAAGACCTTCCTTTCATTGATTGTAGTTCACTTGTTGTCCCCTTGTCCCTGGCTGATGGTCCATCACCTACCCCCACCCTCATTTCCTTTCTCCAACTTCCTCTTCTCCCATATCTCCTAAGTACCATTGGTCCTAGTATTTCATCTCCGAATTATTTATCCCACCTATCTTATCAAGATAGATATGCAGATACATCAATTAGTGCAAAAACCAGGCAAAGCTAAATGAAAGAGCAAAGAAAGTCAAAGCCAACAAAACAATAACAACAGCAGAAAGTAAAAATAAAATAACAATAACAGAAACAAAGTCGCTGACAAAAATGGAAAATCCTACAAATAACTCAAGATCTGTTTGTTGGCCTTTACTAGTGTTTTCCAGTGGTGTCTGTTGGGGTGCTACACTCTATCTCCCAAGTCTATTTTCAGTATTCCTCTGGGGTTTCAACACTCTACTCCCCTGCTGCTCTACTGCATGCTCTCAGGGCCTCACCCCAGAGTGATTGGGACAGATCGTGTACTGTTCCAGCATTGTGTCTCCAGTGCTGTCCCTGCAGTGCCATGGTTCAGTAAGGGACATTGTATCCTTGATGGGGCCAGCCCTACGTTCCTCCCTGTGAGTTGTCTGCTCTCTGAGAATGAATATCATCCTTGGAGCTTGCTGTGCCAGGATGTCTCCTCCTCCCTCTCCAGCCCTTAGTGTTTCTCCTGTGTGCTCTACTTGTAGCCCCAGCTCTGTCCTTTGAAGTGTATTCTTCTGAGGGGTGGGGTGTCAGTGTAGTTGGGATTGGGGCTGGCCCTACAGTCCTCTTGATGCATTGGGTTGAAGCCTGTTCTCTCCTATGCGATTTAAACAATGCCCTCACCTGGGGTGGACTAGTGCCCTGATTCCCCCTTCCCATGCCCTTTTTATCGACCCCCTCTATTTTCTCACTCCCCACCCCACCCCCCCTTATTTAGTTGTCTGTCATATGTATCACTGGATTGGGTTTGGCCCCTGCCACAGTCGCTGGACCTCACCTCAGGGATGTATGTATATATTAGTTTTTGCCCTAAGTCCCATTTTTTTAAAAGATCACTTCAGTGGACTCACGCTGTACTTGTCTTTTTGTGATTGACTTGTTTCACTTAGCATGACTTCCTCCAGTTCTTCCCATGTGGTGATATGCTTCATGTGTTCATCACTACATTTTAGGGACATGTAGTACTCATTGTATGTGTGCATCACAGTTTTTTAATCCATTCGTCTGTTAATAGAAATTTGGGTTGTTTCCAACTCCTTGTGATTGTGAACTGTGCACAGAAGTCTGGCCATGGTTTGTTTCTTGCCTCTTCTGCATATAGGCCCAGTAGAAGGGATTGCTGGGTCATATGGTAGCTCTATTTCCATCTGTTTTAGATATTGCCAAATCAATATCCATAATGGCTATATATACCAACAGGTCCACCATCAATGGATGAGAGTTTCTATCTCCCCAGAGCCCCTCCAACACGTGTTACTTTTTGACATTTTGAATTGGGCTATATTTGAGGATGTTAGGTGTTATCTTACAGTTGTCTTCATTTGCATTCCTCTTATGACTCATTATTGACACCATCCACCCTTAATAGTCTCAAATTGGCAGCAGATTTTGCAACCACCACAGGAAATCAGTTGGTTTTAGATTTCCATGAGTTGACATAGACTCAAAAGCAGCAAATTTCTCTTTTTACGTTTGAGGGCAAGTAGTCTGTCAGGGAAGTGATCCCAGGCCCTCTCAGCAAAAGAGAGGGGAAGAGATGGAGCCAAAAGAAAGAAATAATATGTCCAAGAGCAAGTTCACCATTCTCAAAAGAAAAGCTTTGACTAACAAGTCTATTAGGGTTGCTAAGATTTAATGAGTGAGACCTAAACAGAAAACACCCCCAAAACGTAGGTTACACTGTTCTGGCTTATTAATGACATTTTGTTTTCCTCTGGTTTGGGAGAATTTGGTCACTGAAATCTAAGGTCAGTTGGATGAATGTTGCCAAATCTTACTGATATGTACTGCTGACAAGAGCTGCTTGGTGCTGATAAGAAAAAACTTGCCAACGTTTTGATTCTGCTCAACCCTATTGTTTCTTGCAAGCAACCTTATGGCTAATTTTTGTTTGACTCCTAGCTTAGTGAAAACATTTTAACACTTGCTCCAAAAAAAGAAAAAGCCTTAACACCATCATAAGTAGCTGGAACTCATCCCATTGAATCACTCTCGGGCAAAGTAGATACACCACAGTGTCATCTCACCCAAAAGCAAGGGTTCTGGAGCACTTTTTTTTTTTTTACCAATTTCTCATCTGTTATTATTTGAGTGCAGCTTTCAGGGACCCTTTTGACTTGTTCTTGAAAGTCTAAGTCTATGTGGCTTAAAAATGGGCAGAGCTTGGAGAGGATAATTGAATGTCCTTACTGCATAGGGCTTTCTTTCTACACTTCTTTGGGTGCAAATTTTAGTCCAACAGACATCTCTCATATTTGCCATCATTGAGCTTCCCTGCTTTATTTGGGAGACAAGAGGAGCAGCCTTGGTAGCATAGTGGGTTACATATTGGGTTACTAACCCAAAGATCACCAGTTCAAAACTACCAGCAACTCCAAGGGAGAAAGATGAGGCTTTCTTCTCCAATAGATATTTACAGTCTTCAAAATTCACAGTGGGGGGGGGGCAGTTCTAATCTGTCCTATAAGGATGATAAGAGTCCGAATAAATTTGATGGAGTGAGAGGTTTTTTAAGTGAGTTATTCTAAGAGGGGGAAAGCAGTGTTTCAGAGCAAGAGAGTCTGACTATGAATGCCTTTTTGCTCTCAGGAGGAGGATCCCGGGCTGACTGTGATCACCTACGTGGGGCTGGGTCTCTCCCTGCTGTGCCTCCTCCTGGCAGCCCTCACCTTCCTCCTGTGCAAAGCCATCAAGAACACCAGCACCTCCATCCACCTGCAGCTCTCACTCTGCCTCTTCCTGGCCCACCTCCTCTTCCTCATTGGGATCGACAGAACTGAGCCCAAGGTACTGACAGTGTCCCAAAGGTTTCCCTGTCCTGTTTATGAGATGCAGGGCCCATCAAGTCATGTTGTTCTTGATGCCCTAGTAAGCTGTCCTCAGGTCCAGGGACAGTTGGAAAGGTCCATGCCAAGGCGGACAGTATTTGCCTAAACTGTCAACAACCTTTACTTTTGAAGATATTGGTCTAATGTCAAGGATCCTAAGGTAAAGTGGCCAGACGTCCCACTTTTTAACAATTTAACAATGTCCCGTGGCATTTTAAAATTAAAATAAATATATTACAATACTCTTTTTGTGTTCTATGAACATTTTTTGCTCCTCCATAGAGGCCAAATTTTTAACCAAGTACCCCCCTTCACCTCAGGTTAATGGTGTCCCACTTAAATCTGGTCACTTTACTCAAGGTCAATGTCAAGGTGAAAGAGAGGTCCTTGGGCTACATCCCACCATGATAGCCCAGCTGATGACTCTCCCTCCTCCCCTAGGTGTTGTGCTCCATCATCGCTGGTGCCTTACACTACCTTTACCTGGCTGCCTTCACCTGGATGTTTCTCGAGGGCCTGAACCTCTTCCTCACTGCGAGAAACCTGACTGTGGTCAATTACTCCAGTGTGAGCAAATTCATGAGGAAGCTCATGTTTCCTGTGGGCTACGGGGTCCCAGCTGTGATTGTGGCCATTTCTGCAGTGTCCAGGCCTCACCTCTATGGAACATCTGCCCGGTAAATGTAATTTCATCTGCGCCATGGGGAGTTGTACATTTCCTGAAAGCTTTTGAGGAGTGGTGTCAATGATGGTGACTGGACTATGCGAGCATTTCCAATATACATTCTCCTTTAGAATAACTCTAAGCCTTTCTCAGAGGGGGCAGGTCCGATGATAGTTACCATGTAGATCCTTAAGGAGGAGTTTTCTGCTACATTTCAGCACTGTCCTTCCCAAACTCTGAAACCTTGAGTTATCAAGCCTCAGCCTCTCATGTGAGAGACAGTGATAATAATTACCCACACTTGCCCAACATCTCGAGTTTGCTGTGAGAGGTCATTAGACTATACCAGTTTTCTAAGGTGGCTGTTCCAAATAAGAAAGCAAATTTTACTAGCAGATATTCACTGTCTCATAGTTCTGAATGCCTGAAGTTCAAAATAGGGATATTGGTAGAGAACTCCCTGAAGGTTCTAGAAAAAGGATCCTTTCTTGCTTTTCACAGCTTCTGATGGTCACTGACAATGCTTGACATATCTTGTACATACATCACTATATCTGCCTTTTTTGTCATATGGCCCATCTGTGTTTTCTCTCCTCTGTTATACGGACACCACTCATAGTCGTTTCAGACCCACGCTTATCTAGAAAGACTTCATGTTGACTGGTAACATCTTCAAACACCTGATTTCCAACAAGAGCACATTCATAGTTAGGGGCTTCAAACTATATTTTTAGGGGACACAATTCAATCCATAGCAAGAACTGGACATAGTGCTGATACAGAGTCCTTGGATGGTGCAAGCTCTTGACAGGCTCAGCTACTTACTGGAAAGTCTGTATCCAGTGGCCCTTGGATAGAGAGCTGTGGTGACCCACTTCTGTAAAGCCAGCTGTTGCAAACTCTGCAGAGCTGAATCCTGCTCCGACATGCATGGGTCACCCTGAGCTGTGTTGATGGATAACAACAGACTTTGTAGCTTAGTGGTATGAAATGCAATTTCCAGTCTTCCACAATTGGAATCGGTTCATTTCATGTACTGTCTCTGATTTCTCCTTGGTCGCTTTCTCATTTTTCCC
The DNA here is from genome assembly GCA_004026705.1 of Nesogale talazaci. Classification (NCBI taxonomy): domain Eukaryota; kingdom Metazoa; phylum Chordata; class Mammalia; order Afrosoricida; family Tenrecidae; genus Nesogale; species Nesogale talazaci. The sequence goes on along the minus strand of PVJH01043735.1, from coordinate 4,004 downwards.
AGCTGCTGGCTACACCTGGAACAAGGATTTATCTGGGGTTTCCTTGGGCCCGTCTTGGCTATAATCTGTGTGAGTATGTAGCTTCTACATGTGCTGGGTGCAGGAGAGTGTCAGTGACTCACATGTTCTCAAGTGTATGATTTGATTTTCCACCTGCTACCAATTCAAACCTATGTGCAAGGAGGTAGAAGTTGTGTGCAACTCACTGTGGACATGGCACTATCAAAAGGTATTTTAGCTGTTGTTGAGAATGTATAACACACTTCAGTGGATAGACTGTGTATATACCAATTGAATGATTTCTACATGAATAATTTGGTAATGCTGAAAATTTTTCTTATGTAACTATCCCCACCCCATTTTCTAAAATGTTTCTCCCCAACTAAATTAAATTCACTGACTCCTAGTTTTCCCTCCTGATTCAATGTTGTCATTTGAACCCCACATACATAATTCTTAAAAGAACACAATGGTTGAGGTAGACACATGTCAAGAAGACCCAGGGGGATCATTTTGATTTAAAAATGATCTCTGGGAAAGAGTTTCGAGGGTTCATTAACTCTTTGGCTTCAGAAAACTTGAATTCCATTTAAAATTTGAAATTCTGTTCTATATTTACCCCCCACAAACCCCTCACTTTGATCAAGATTATTCTCCAAAATCTTTGATAAAAAGGTGTTCGGTAATGACAACTGGGCACCATCCAGTTCTGGTCTCTTGCTGAAGGAGGTCATGGTTCATGAAGGCAATTAGATCTTCAGTCCAATTCCTCCTTCAATTCCTAGGTCACCTTCTGCCACTGCTCCAAGGGACTCAGTCAAAACTCACTGTCATTGAGTCAATGGCTGCTTAAAATAACCAACCCCATAGGATAGGGTAATACTCCTCCAGGGCAGTTCTAAAGCTATAACTCTTATTTAAGAGAGTAAAAAACCTTTCCCAGAGCACCTTTTGCTGTCTAATGGCTTAACCTTGTGATTAGCACGTCAATGATTAACCTTTATGCCATGAGGGGGATTATTATGGCATGGATGACCTCTTTAAAGCTTTTAAGACTGCAGACACTACACAAGGTATTAATATGTAGAACATAATCATTAAACACAATATTAGGCCATAATCATGAAATGCAATTTTAGATCAGTTAACTAAGTGGTTCCTAGGGAGCTGTAATATGACACTAAGCTTCTGAATTAAGAAGCTGAATCCCGTGAGGTGTTTGGTTATACATAGCAACATTAGTACTGCTTTTTTGTTTGTTTATTTGTTTTTATAAATACATCTAACAACGTTTGTCATTTGGCATGGTATAAATTTAACTTGCATATTGTACTCTTTATCATCCTTCCAGGCAAATTTAGTATTTTTTCTCTTGGTCCTGTGGATTTTACATAGGAAGATATCCTCCCTCAACAATGAAGTCTCAACCATTCAGAACACAAAGTAAGATCAAACAAATGGTACTTCTCCCCTTCCCACTCCTCTTCTTATCTGCCTTCCTCAATCTTTTTTCCTCCTACATTTCCAGACATACACAAAGAGACAAACAAGGCCGCTATAATCTCCCACTGTCACAATTAATGAGAACCCGCACAAGCTAGAATACAGATCAAGCCACTATGACAAAGAAACCCAAAAAGAGTGAAATGGGAGCTTATTTCATTTCAGTGTTGCAAATCTAGAAGTGAGTATTCCAAACGGACTTAGAAACTCTGCTCCAGAGTGTGCCAGGGACTCTGGTTCATTCTGTTTCTTGCTCCACTACAGCCTATGGTTTTTGTCAGAATCTCATCCATGGCAGAGAGATGACATCAAAGTTGCACAGGCCACATTAGGAAACCTTAGTCTCATGATGACATCTAACTACAAGAAGTCTGGGAAAAGTAGTGTGTCACTTGAAAACTATGTGCCCTGATAAAACTTAGAGGTAGAAAGGACTTAATACTAAAAAGTAGGTGGGAAATGTGGAGGGGATGTAAAAATCTGAAGTTTCTTCCATCCAACAGGAGCGCTCTTTCTTTGTAAAAGTAGCCACATCAGGTATGTAAAGCATCACTTATGACCCCTTAAATTCTATAAGAATCCTAGTAATTGAGCTACTTAAAGATATCTCAATCCACCCTACAGAGACTAAGCTAATTGTAGCAAATGTTTAGGAATATTAAGTTTTTATGTCATCATTTCTGACTTCACTCAGGATGCTGACACTCAAAGCCACAGCTCAGCTCTTCATCCTGGGCTGCACCTGGTGTCTGGGCATCCTGCAAGTGGGCCCAGCTGCCCGGCTCATGGCCTACCTCTTCACTATCCTCAACAGCCTACAAGGAGTCTTCATCTTCCTGGTCTACTGTCTCCTCAGCCAGCAAGTAAATATTGACCTCTATTTCTTATGTAAAGTTAATAAAAGTTTTGAGTAAAATATAATAAAACACTTAAAGTTTTGTTGTCTGAATTTTCATATGGGCTTGAAAAACTACGCGAGCACTATTTTTCTGTAAGATGCTACTGATTTTCTTCTAATTTAAGATGCTGTTGTTGGTAATATATGTCCAGAAAATAACTATCTGCTATATCAAAGAAATCTTGTGTTTCTCTCCAGCATTTCTATTTCTAATATTCGCTGTTTCTATGTAGAAAGAAAGTTCCAAACATAAATAGCTTAAATGATTGATATTTTACTTTTCTCATTCTTGGGTGTACAAACTGACTGGGGTTCATTCTTAACCTTGGCTGGACGTGGAGGCAATCCCTACTGGGAAAAGTCATTTCAGTCTTTTCCTTACATCACCTCTACTCATGTCCTGTTGGCCAAATCAAGTCACAAGACCACGCCCAACATCAACCAAACCAAAAACTCACAGCCATGGAGGCAATTCTGACTCACAGCAACTGCCAGTGGGTTTCTGAGACTGTTACTGTTTCAGAACCATTTTTTCTCCCATGAAGCTACTGGTGATTTCCAACTGCTGACCATGCATATTGCAGCCTAATGGATAACACTCTGCCACCAGGGCTCTTCCAATATCCAAAAGTCAAAAACATTCCACCCACCATGAGGCTAGGACACAAGCGTCCTACTACTACTATAGAGATGTGATGCAATGAGATTGATAAGGCAATTTACCACACCACTAAACATAGAAATTTTGGTAGCAAATAAGAAGCAACACTCAAGAGATTCAATATAATATGAATTGCTGTGGAGTCAATTGAGACTCATGAAAACCGCTTGTGTGACAGGGTAGAACTGAGCTCCAAAGGGTTTTCTTGATGATAATCTTTTTGGAAGCAAACTTGTCTTTCTTTGGAAGTACTGCTGGGTGGGTTCAAATCCTCAACTTTTCAGGTAGCAGCCCAGCCCTAAGAGTTTGCATAATTCAGGGATCTTTTTGTAAAAATCACTTTAAAAAGTGATTTTTTAAAGAAAATGATAAGTCTCTGCTTTCTGATTCATTGGTTTTTATCCTCTTCACCAATGTTAATGAAGAATCTGCTTGGTATTTCCCGTGATGTTCTAGGTCTGCAATCAATACCGACGGTGGTTTGGCAGGATCATGAAACCAAAGTCTGAGATTGAGATGAACACAGTTTCCAGCAGAGCTGACCCAGTTCAAACTCAGTGAGGGTAAGAGTCTCTGTGGCTTATGTTAGGATTTCAGTCCTTTGGTGCCTGTAATGTCTCTTCTAGTCTGACAGTACAGAGCTCATCTCATAAAGGGGCGAGGAAAAAGTTATATTCTTATCCCGAACACCCACCTGTTCAGTCTCTTTCATTGTTACTATAGAGTTGCTCAGTTAGTCTTCCCTGCTCACTAATTACCAGTACTTGCCTTGTGTCTATGCTAACTAACAGTATACTGACTTTTTTCTATGTCTACTTGATACAAAGAGACAGAGGTAAAATACTACCAATACTGCAAGGTGTCCATTTAAAGTAGACTCCTACAGGGTAGGGGTTTTAAGCCTAGAAGTAGCAGAGCATAGAATTCAGCTTCTCCAGACAT
>PVJH01043734.1:0-13439 GCA_004026705.1 Nesogale talazaci | reverse complement strand
GAGTAGGAAGCCCAACCTTGCTCCTGGAGAGCTGCTGCTGGATTCGAACCATCAAGCCTGTGGGCTGCAGTCCCACACACAACCATTATACCACCAGGACTTAGCCTGAAATGTGTTTAATGCACTTGTAATCCTTCTTTTAGTTTTATTGCCTTTTTGCAATCATTATCCTATTTTATATTATCTCCAGTAATGACCTTCTTTTCCATACATTAATATTTATTCAATGCATTTCAAAATTATTATATGTATGTCACACATGTACATATATACATACACATACATGTACATGGCATCATTTAAAATCAGAATAGGTAAGTAGCATTGTGTTCTTTCACCACACAATTATGTACACACATACCAGGTATATAAAATAAAACATTTTTCAATTTCAGCATTCTTTACACATGTATTAAGGTCACAATTGGACTATACTCATAAAAACTCCTCATCTCAACAATACTTTAAATTCTATGTCATTTAATAAATTATTGCTATTATCAATACAATTGACTTATACCCAGGTAAATGATTGACAATTATTTTTTTCTATCTGACAATGTTGTGTTTTCTTTTGTTTCTTTCGGTAGTTTTTTTTGTTTGTTTTGTGGTTGTTATTTTTCTTCTCCTTTTTGGTTCTGTTTTTATTGTGTGTCATAATATGGCCACCAGAGTAAAACAGTAATTCACAATCTAGTGTGCTTGTCTGGGTAGACTAGAGAAACAAATTCATAAATACGCATATGGATATAAGGGAAAGGTTTATATGGAAGAGAAATGGAACATTGTGAATGCATCCCAACCCAGTCTAGCTCAAGGTCACAAGTCCAATATTAGCCCTTATGTCCAATACCAGTCTATAGAGTCTCCTTCCAACTCATGTATCACATGCAATAGCATTGGACAACACAGGCAAGTGGAGTCTTGTGTGTCCAGTGGCCGAAGAAGCATCCTAGCACTGGCAGGGGTCTCTCCATGGCTCCTCATTTCCAGAGCTCATGGTCCATCAGCAGTATCCACTGGCGGTAGAAGCATCTCAGCCCTGGCAGGGGTCTCCTTGTGACCTCGCAAGCATCTCAGCGCTGGTAGAAATCTCCATGTGGCTTCTCTGGCCCCAGAGATTTGGCTCCATCAGGGTAAGCTCATGTGGCTTCTCTTCCAGCTCCTCCAGTCTCCAACAGTCAGGATCTATCAGCATGCTATCATCTCATCTTATTAGTAGTGTGTCTCCAAGGAATTGAGTCAATGGTTTGAGAAATACTGCAAGATTTCCCAGAATTCTCAGGAGAAAGTCATGCCCACAGAGAGGCCTCATTGGCTGTCTCCAGATTGACAGACTAGACAATCTCTACAATCCCAGTGCTGAAATTGACACAGATAAGTGACTGCCACAACCAGGGATGAGCAGATAAATTCTAGACTCCCACATAATTCTAACACCAATCCAAGATGAGTTAATTGTTATAAAATGGCCAAGCTCAATACTGGTACCTTCACAAAGAGATCACTGAATACAAGGGTGCTACATTAAAGAGTGGTCAAGAGAACATATTGTGCCTTGCTGTCAATTGACATAACTTCTGGGGTCTTAAAGACTTATCTTCAAACAAGCAGTCATCTAAGTGTGGCATCAACTAAGTACACATGCAAGAAGCACACCAGCCTGTGTGATTCAAAGAAGACAATAAGAAAATCCAAAAATGATCAAAGGCCAAGTAACAGAGTTTAAAATGGGAACACCCAATTTGGAGAAGCCTAGGGAGGACAGTGGGAAACCAAAATCTATCGGCAGAGTATGTAGTCAGCTTAAGTCTCTGGTAATTTAGAACCCCTTTTGCCATAGGAAAGGGACTTGGACATCTTTACTATCAGACAGAGATCATTGTTGACCTGATTATAGAGGATCCAACCATGATATAATCTGATACTTGGTCAATTGACCACCCTCTTGACCCTACCTGAAGTTGCTCTAGGGTCATATATCTCTTGTTGTTCCATAAAATTTCTGAAAATTTCTGAAATGTCCATTGTTTGAAAACTTTACTCTCATTGAATCTGTTTTTATTCCTTCCTTTCTTCCTCCCTTTTCTTTTTCCTCCTTCCTCTCATTCTCTTTCTTTTGCTATTTTCTGTTTATTAAATTATTAATTATTACTATTCTCACTACATTTCTTTAATTTTCTGGAGCACAACCTCCAAGAATTTTCTAAGAAAGAATTAATTAGAGAGACTTTTTAAAATCTTTATTGCCTATAAAATCTTCTTATTCTGGCACCTCATTTAATTAGTACTAGAAGTGTGAAGGTGTGATCTCATATTTATTTTTAAATGCATCATAATTATCACATCAAAGATTTCCAGTGAATAGCTATAGTGATTAATGAATTAAAGTACTCTGAACTTTCAGAAAGTTTGAGGGTTTACTTTAATGGAAAATGTGCAAGATTCGCTAAAAATATGCTAATTCTATTAGTATTGATGTTCTTCCTCTTTCTTTTAAGATGTTGATGATATTACATCTGGTTTTTTTTATATTATGATGTGTAAGGTATTTTCCATATTCCTTAATGCCTTCTATTATTTGAAATATCTGTGTGTTTTGCATTATTTTTCTAGGTGAGACTTTTTAATTTAGAAACTCCTACTTTATCTGTGTGTGACTCTTTAATTTAGAAATCCACATTTTCAATTTATGGAGTTTTTAAATTAAAATTTAATAGTTTTCCCATTTATTGTCACTGTACATTTGGTAAAAAAGATATTGTGAGTTGGGCATAGGTTTTACTGGAATGATTCATTAAGAGATCTATATTCCTTAGCTATTTTCTACTTTGTCATCATTTTATTTTTTGGGGGAATTTCCTGACTTAGTGTTTTATCTCACCTCACAAAATATTTTCAGCAGCCAGAAACTATGTTTTCTTGTTGATTGTATTTTTCTCTTACTATCTTGCTCTGAGTTCCACCTAGGATCCCTGTTATGTCAGTGTGTTGCATCTAGTTTTAAAAATACCTTCTCTCTTCCTTATCCCACCGCTTTCTTTTCCCACATTAATGTGTTCAGTATCAATTTTGCATTGAATACTTGCCTCAACTATAGGAAGTTCATATTTGAAAAAGTCCCCTCAACATCTCAATGACTTTATTTTTTTGCTTCGAAATGTTGGCAACTACAGGGGTTCTAATCAATTGGCCTGACTGATCAGGGGTAACATTGACCATGTCTTCTTACTCTGAGTATCTAAGAGTATCTAGGATTCTGTTTTCAAAGGTAGAGCATAAAAGTTGTTTTCAATGTAGGATCGCATCCCCCTGTGTTCCACCATTCTGCAAACAAAGCAGACACAGACACACAGGGTTCTCGGAGGGACTTCTATTTTCCAACCTTAATATAGCAACTTCTTTGCCCTTCCAAACCAGGTGTTTAGTTTGCCATGCCTCTTCCTCCTTTTCCGGCGTGTTTGTAACATCAGAACTTAATCCTAAAACCTTTCATATGAAGTTGCCATTGTACTTCCTGCCCAGAAGATGGAGGAGGACCCTTTCCCCCTTCATGTACAATCTCTATTAATTCTACTGTTTTCAGACTTCTAAGTCTGGGTTCCTGGTGCTTCCAAGATCAGGGAGATAAACATACATGGCATTATCCTACAATGGACTTTTACCAAATTTCTTGGCTCTGCAAATTCAGTTACTGCTTTTCCACTTATTCCTTTAAAACTATTATGACAATAGATATTCAGTTTGTGACAGAGAGCTTTATTTTAAAACTATTTATTACTGATGTAAACTTGTGTTGTCAAATTTTCTTATTTAACATAGGGTTCATGTTGCAAATAGCTGAAGAACCTCAATTTACACATTGCTTTCTTTAGATAACATGCACCATTAGCCATGAGCAAGAGTGTCCTATACTTTAACCGTGTGCCAAAACTCACAAGGATAAAATCATCACTTTGACCAATATGAGAAGCAAAATGGGTAGTGTTTTGGTAACTTTCCCCTCTTCTCATGTATGTGAAAAGGAACTCAGGTGGTGGTGTAATGAGTTACTGGCAGCCAGAAGGTTAGTAGTTGAAAAGATATGAAGCTTTCTGCTGGCACAGAGATTTACAGCCTCAGAAATCCACAAGTCCAGTTTTGCTGTGTCCTATTGGGTCACACTGAGTTAGAATTGGCTTTGTGGCAGAGAGTTGTTGGCTTGTTTCTTTATTTATTTACTGGACGCAAATATATACCTCTATCTTCAGACATTTATATTTCCCTTTAGACTTTTTCTGCTTTGCCTATTTTCCTTAAGTTTTTTCAATTTTTTTCTTGTTGACACATAGGATCCCTTTATATATTAAAACTCATGGATACATTTTATCTAACTTGTTGCTTACTTTTTGAGATCTAGGAGCTTGTTTCCCTTTTGCCTGGTTCATAATAGACAGGTGTTTACCTAGTGCTCTTTATATTTACTACACTTTTTTTTTATTTCTTTCCTCAGACAGATCCTTGCAGCAGCAAAACGAGCTGACCAAGTAGGTCACTTTCTTTGGGTGGGATCAGACAGTTGGGGATCCAAAATAAACCCACTGCATCAGAATGAAGACATCGCAGAAGGCGCCATCACTATTCAGCCCAAGCGAGCAACTGTGGAAGGTAGGACTTTTGTCAATAGTTTTACGTGCCCAAACAGGGCTTGGATGCCATACTGAGTGGTCAAAGCATGCAACTTTTTAAGGATTTGATGATTTATGTAATTTATGCAAAGTTATTTCAAACATGGAGCCATGAAAGTCAAATGTGGTCATATATGTGATTTATTCTTTTGACTGATGTTTGATATTCGTTTTTTGAAAAGATCATACTACTTTCACAATAATATCAGTATATATATACTAATTGTGATATATACTACATATTACATATTAATTGTGATATTATCATATATAATATATATCCACCCATGCCATGGGCATTTTCTGAAAGCAGAATAATTTCATTAATAAAAAGCAAAAAGGTGTGTAAATGAGATGCATTTTCTGAGAGAATGGCTTTTTTTTGGTTATTTTTCTATTATCTTCCTGTGACGCTTTCCTATTAACTTAAAGCTCTCTTTTAGCACAATGCAGACATCATTACACAGCACACCGCTCAGATATCAGCATCACTTTGCCTCCCAAGGTCTATTTTGCTCTTGCTCTTGTTTTCTCTCTTCCATATTCTTGTCCCTTTATTTTTGAATTTTTTATTGAAAAAATACAAATTAAAGTTTCCCTTCTTGGGACAGCAAAGATTGTTGCAAGATAGAATGGTATGCATTTGTTGGTATTCTTCTGATCTAATAAGAGTTGTGATTATGATTTATGTTCTTTTTTATTTGAAAAGAAAAGTTATTTCTAAAAGAAGACACTGTGTAAAGAATAGGAACTCCTCTGCTAATATTCTGTTTTGTATTCCTTTTCTGTTGGGCTATGTCTCTAAAGATCCCTGGAAATGTTTTGAATGTTAAAAGGAACTTCAGTCTCTTAAGTATGAATCAAATGTTTGCATTTCTTTCTTTTCTGCTTCCATCCCAATCTAATTAGTCACTCACCCCCAAAGGTAATATGGTCTTTGTAGGTTTTTGAAACAAGTCAGATTTTGCTTTTGTCATAATTTCCTTCCTACATTATCTACAAGAGATAAAGATGCCATGAATCATCCATGTATTTATTGGGAAGCTTTGAATTAATTTCATTTCCCATACGTGTTTGCAAAAGACTACTTATCTCACAACCCAGACCAATGCATGGTTTGCAAGAATGATAGACAAAACTTAAACTATCTCTACTCCTTTTCACTTACAAATTTGGATACACACTCGGTGGCCAAAGTTTTGGGAGGGAATTGAGACAAAATTTCACCCTCACAGCATATAGATCTGAGCGAGGGTGTTGGAAAATAGCTAATTACTGTGTAGGAGGACAAGCACTATCCATGGAATCTCAAATTGCTTTAAGGGATATCAAAGAGATACAATTCAGTTTCCTCCAGATGGTTTTACTTTGGGGAACAGTCCTTGGAAGTTTATTCAGAACTCACATAGAGTGAGAAACTGCTCTTGGGGAGAATAGAGGACGGAGAGAACAAGGTTCATTGGGGATATTACAGATAAATTAAGTTCATACCTCAGTCTTCTGTGCTGACTACACTATTCATCTAATAGGTCCCCGTTCTTACTGTGGGTCAGCTTACATGGAATTTTCATTGGACCAGGCTATACCACCCAGTTATTGTTTGTTTTCAGTTGAATTCAAGTAAATTCTGCCTCATGTCAGAAGACTAGAATTAGGCACCTTTGGGTAGGTTTGAACCTTGAATCTGCAGCTAATATTTGAACACTAAAACATTTGAACCACAGTTATGTCCATAAATTAGTCTTCACTTATGGTTTTAGAAATAAACCATTTGTTGGCCCGTGTTAGCTACCTGTTTCTGTTTGGGAAGAAACAAAATTTCATTCACCTTTGTTAGACTGTTCTTTTGTATAAACTTGGATTGTGAAGGGTCTTGAAAAGTACACTAAAAAGTAAATACTTTGATATAACTGGAGCATCTGAGACTGCGAGTGAGTTATGATTGGAGATCAAATTGAATAGTGAAGTGACCAAGCTAAGTGAAAGAAAACTGGCAAGTGAGGTCATGCTTCAGTCAGCTAAGACACTCTCTTGCTGAGTTTTAGGTGTCATATAGACATGTAGCCATAGACTTTTCTTTTAGCTACAGTCTAATTGTCTTTTGGGAAATTAGTAATTATCTAAAAGGCTTATGGGCTGCATACACATATATATGCATATATAACTTTTTTCATGTCTATACAAAACAAACTAATGGTGTCAAGTTGATTCTGACACTATATGCTTCACAAATTTAGACACAAAGAGCACCTTCGATAAAAAGAGGTTTTGACCCAAAAATAATGACATAAGAGAGGTGTGCTATTATTAATAGCACAAATATTGAAAAGTGGCCATGCAAAATTCCCAGTTCTATCAAGGTATTTTAGTCTGGGTAAACTAGAGAAAGAAATTCATAGACACACATATGTGTATAATAAAGAGCTTTATATACAAGAGCAATTGAATTTATTTAGAAAGCATCCTAGTTTAGTCCAGATAAAGTCCATATATCTGATATTAGCCCATATCTCCAATACCAATCTTTAAAGACCTGTTCTGACTCAAGAAACACATGCAATGCCACCAAGTGCAGGAAGATTACAGGCTGTGACTGGAAAGTCTTGTGGACCCAGTAGTGGTGCAAGCATCTCAGCACTGGCAGGGGGCTCTATGTGATTCTTACAGCTCATGACACAAGTATACTTCCATATCCATTGTCAACGGTAGTGTTTCCCAGAAAGTGAACCGAGAGAGAGAGAGAGAGAGAGAGAGAGAGAGAGAGAGAGAGAGAGAGAGAGAGAGAGTCTGGTACCTCCAAGGAGTAATAACAGAGTTCCCAGAATCTTGAGAAGAAAGTCATGCCCACACAGAGTTCTCATTGACTATGATATGTTCGACAGGCTAAATCCCTGCCCCCACTCTTAATACTCTCAAATTGACACTTGATTATATAGCTACCACACACGGTGTGTTAGTCCGAGTAGACTAGAGGAACAAATTTATAGGTTATAAGGGTATGGTTTATATATAAGGGGAATTAAGAAAGCACTAAGAAAGCATCCCAACCCAGCCCAGTACAAAGTCACAAGTCCAATATTAGCTCATATGTCTGATAACCAGTCTATAATGTCTCCTCCTGACTCATGAAGTCACAGGTCAGTGGGTGCAGAGTACCGGTGCTGGCAGGGGTCCCCTCATGGCTCCTCGCTTCCAGGGCTCAGGATCCATCAACAGCATCCAGTGGTAGTAGAAGCAGCTCAGCACTGGCAAGGGTCTCCAGTTGGCTGCCCCAACTTCAAACGTCTGGTTCGATCAAGGCAAGGTCATGTGGCTTCTCCTCTGGCTCCTCCAGCTCCTGGGATGCTGCCATCTTGTATTGTCCATAGTTCGTTGTCTCTCAGACTAACTCCCAACAACTGGGGAGATAGCTTCTCATCTCCATGAGGGAAATATCATGATTTCCTAGAAGTCTCAGGAGAAAGCCATGCCCACATGGAGACCTCATTGTCTATTCAAAGGCTATCTCCAGATTAATAGGCTAGACTCCTCCCGTACATCTCAATCATGAAATTAACATAAGTACATGATAGTCACACAAAGTAAAAGTGAAGATCTTTTTAAAATTGAAAATTGATGATAGCTTTCTTATACTAATGTCTCTATATATTATTATAAAGAGCAAGCATGCTTCATATACTTCAGAACACATGGAATATCAATACTGTGGCCCTGCAATAGAATATCACCCTTATAAAAAAATCTTAGAACCTAGAAAAATAAATATAGTTATGTTAGAGCTTTTGAACAGAATTGAAAAAATATTTAAAATTAAACTTTAACTGGAGAATCTGAATTTTTTGTTCGATGTTTCAAATTGAATTCTACTGAAGTGCAAAAAGTATTCAAAGATTTATCCAACTACCAAATCCATGCATCTTTGGCTGTGTTGAATAGACCCCATCCTTAGATACAAATAGAAGCTATCCCATTGATAATTCACATTTTTCCAATCTCTGAATGTATATTTTGAACATGATGAACAAATATTTTGCATTGGTATTTTCTGTTTGTGTATACATATAAGAATGTATTACTTTAGATCAATGTCTCAGAAATGGTATTGTCATTTAAAAGTAGTTTTTATTTTTTTTTACATTCTCTGTCTGTATTTTTCTCTATTTTTTACAAATTGTGTCAAGACTTGCATGCCAAAGGTATCATCTCCCCCCTTTCAGTTCAATGGGTATACAAGTCCAGAATATTTTCTCATGTCCTTGTTGGCTCTGACAATCTGTGGAATATCTCCTGAACATGACCTTCCTCCAGATATCGAGTCAGAGTACTGCTATTATATTTAGTTTCTTTGTATTATCTGATGAGGCCTGGAATCTCTGGCATTTCCTTAGCTTCTCTTTTGCTCCATTAATTAAGACTCTCAATATTACTTTCCAATTTTCAACAAGCCTTAGGGCATCAAAAGCACTACTTGTTTTGCTGCAGGTGGGCCCTATTCAAAAGCCAAACGACGACCACTGACATTGAGTCAGGCCTAATTCATAGTAACCCGACAGCTCAATGGAGAACTGCCCTTTTAGGCTTCCAGGGATGTCAATCTCAATGGGCTCAGAAAGCCTCTTCTGATTCTAGACCCTTCTCACTCTGGTTAGCATGGACCATTCGTATTATGTGACTAGAGTGAAGAAAGTTGCATTTTCAAAACTAACAAACAGATTCTACCTGAGTTTTGATGGTCTCAAATGAGTCTATATTTGAAGTGCTCTGGAGCTGGTGTTTACAAAGTCATCTACATTTTAAAGCATCTCATCATGTATTTTAGACAGAATCAGATTGAAATGATTCACACCTCCCTGCCCCCATTAAACTGAGAAAGACCAAAGCTGTGAGGATTTAAACTAAAATCTAAAACATTTCTGGCTCCACTTTAAATATGCCCTACTGTATTCTTCCTTGATGACCTGGAGTATTCCATATATGTCCCAAACTTTTGCTAGGTAAAGACACCAAGTAAAAAACTATTGCCTTGACCCACAATGCTATTTCTAGGAAGTGCATATGATGTTTGACTTATAACTTTGTTTAATAAAAGATGAGACTACTGTATGCCAATATAAATCCATTAATTTTTCCTATATCATTGAATGCTTCCATAGAGACCATAAGTGCCAGTGATATTACAGGCTCTTCTCTGAAGACTGAGATATAGCAGGTAACAAACTATAGTATTTCCCTTCTCTAGTAGGGTTCTTGACCTAATGAGGTAAATGATGTTTATAAATAGAAAATATCATAAAAAGATAATAGTTACAATGTACACTACTTAAAGAACAACTTGTTAGTGACTAGGCTACAAAGGAAAGAAGAGGAGTCAGGTTGTACTGCAGTTCCAAAAAAGAACTTGAAAGAAGTAGCTATGATCAGCAACTTCCACTTTCAGGACAGTTCAAAGTTCTTGGCATCTACTCTGATAAGGTCTTTTCACTGCCCCTAATGCACCTATTTAACTATTTTGTATTACCTAATCTGTTATCTATATCATCAAAGAAGGTAAGCTAATTGTCACTGGGTGGAGATTTTTGACTCATGGAGACCATTGGATAGATTAGTGATGCCCCACAAAGATTCCATAGCTGTAATTGTTATGGGAAAAGATTGCCACAAAATCTTCCTGTGAAAAAGCTGGTGCTTTTAAACTTCTAACCTTTCAGTTAGCAATTAAATCCTTAACCAATAGGTTACTATCAGGTTCATTCTGGTTGAGCTGCAAGATCATTTTAAATGTACTCTTTCCATCGAATGTTCAGTTTCATTTTGTTTAAATAAATGTGTGCTACATAGTTTGTTCTTAGTTGCCACAGTCTTAGCTCCCAACTCCTGATGAGCTTACACATAAGAGAAAGAAATGTTATCTAGTCCTGTGCCATCATTATCACGTTTGCTACAATTGAGCACAGTATAACTTTGGATATTGTGTCAACCCATCTCATTAATATACTCCCTTGTTATCATTGACCCTACACTAAATACAACATCCTTTTCTAGTGATTGGCCCTTTTCGACCACTTGTCCAAAGGGAGCATATCATTTTCTTCATCCTCATTTCTAAGAAGCATTCTGGATGTATTTCTTCTTAGATTGATTTGTTTGTTGCTAGAAATTCACAGCACATTCATTATTCTTCACCAACACGATGAATAGAATTTATCAAATTTTCTTAGACTACATCACCTTAAACCTAGCCTATATTCTTTCCAGTCAGAAATATGTGACACATGCTCTTAATAGCAATAGTAATAGTAAATCATACTGACCTGTACAACAAGAATCTGCACCATCTGACAGGCAGTGCTTACAGTACTTGGATTTCCTGTGGCTCCTCGTCTTTTCTTTTAGGAACCATTGGCATGTTTGGCATCTACTGGAGTCAGTCTCACATGTCATTGCTGTGGATGATCAACCTGCTTCCAACTCCTTCAGACCCCCCAGGACAGAGTATGACAGCTACATGTGTTCTCAACTAGAAATTGTACAAAAGTAGAGGTCCAGGTCATTTCCCCCAAAAGTTATGGGTGGGAATCCTAGGTGACACATTAAACACCAGGGATCCTAGGTGACACATTAAAAACAATAGAAAAACCAAAACAATGAGACCACTGCTATTGAGTAGATTCTGACTCATTGTGACCCTAAAAGACAACGTAGAACTTCCCTCCAGTTTTTCTTAAGACTGTGCTCGATTGCTTGTTGCAATGTCATCAGTTCAAGACGGCCAGATGCTCCACTGGAGAATAATGAGGCTGTCTATGCTTATACAGATTTATAGTCTAAGAGCTATACCTAAGGTGGTTAAATGTCATAAATGACTCAATGACAGTGGGTAATGTTTACTGGAGCGGAAAGCTACATCTTTCTCCCTTGGTATTTCTTAAATGTCAAACTTTTGGTTAGCAGCAATGTACTTAATAATGAACACCCAGGGCCCTGTTTAGCACATAGTAATGGAAGGAGAAAGAGAAGAAGAAGAAATATTTTCTGAATGAAAAGAACCATTGTGATATAATGATTAAGCATTCAACTGCTAGAGGAAAATTAGAATATGATCAGCAGTTCCCTGGGAGAAATGTTGTAATGACCTGTCCCCTTAAAGATCAAAGCCAAGAAAAGACTGAGTCTGAATCAATGCAATGGAATTCTCCAATAGCTATATGTCTGAATTAATCTGTAATAAATTAATATACGAATGAATTTTTATTTGAATGAATCTAATGTATAAAGACAAAGAAAATATTATACCATATTGTTTTTCTCTTGGGCCATTTTTGTCTTAGTTATTTAGTAGGAAAATAAGTGTACTTAACACTTCAACTCAGGATCAGATTAGAAGTGTGCAAGGTAATTTCTTTTTCTTTTTTTCCCTTTAAGAATGCTGCTGCCTGCTTTCTCCACCCTCTGCCATTTTCCTATCAAATGTAGTCTCTCTGTCCAGTAAGGGCACCATGACTCATTTTATTGAGAGGTTACCAACGCTGGGGTGTCAACCTTCACTCCCTAGAAAGCTGGAAGTGCCGATGAACTCATTTGTTTGCCTCAGCCAGGCTGGTGGGCACTTCCTTTTCAGAGTGTTCTTCTTCTACGAATAGTATGGACTGAGCAAGGGAGGGTGTGCAGATCATGGGGTGAGAAGCACCACCTTGTGTGAGAAAAACACCATCTTATTTTTAATCTTGTAATGTTATAACTCGAGGTTATTGGCCTTGTGCAAGTGATAAGAAATGCAAGCTGAGAAATCTGTAACCTACATAACATAGGAGACTGAAAATGATTAACTCTGAATGTCAATTCCCAGATTTCCAACTTCCAAACAGCAGTACAATAGATATTCTCTTAAATTACCTCATTCATTCCTACGTACTTACTGAAGCCCCTTGCCCACTGTAGACCCAATATCGCACAAGCTGGTCAATGTTATAACCACCTGTTGAATTTTAGTTTCGTTGAGTTAGCTGTGTTTTCCTCTAAATTTATTTTTTGCAATAAAAGTTTGCTTGTTTGTATCATATCTCTCATAAAATGAATGAAAAGAGAAAAAAGAACAGGAGAGTTAGCATTCAAGAAAATTCATTTGAATGCTTGGAAGAGAATTTATGAATTCGTCACTATTTTAATATATATATACAATTTAGTTGTGACAAAACAATAATACAATATTGGACAGAAATTGTCATAACATCAAGAAATAATTGCTGTTAGGGATATAATAGGACTACCTCCAAGTTCTTATTTCACTTTAAAGAAGAGGTTGTGAAACTTCTCCTATCCAGCATCATTTGGATATTTATGACATTTTCCCGGGGCTATGATGGTAAAACATGTAATGAACTCACCCAAAATGTAATGGCGGAACTCCTTCCCTTTGGTAAGGTGTGTATTGTTATCTGGTATTAGTGATTCCTTATGTTCTTAATGCAGCACTTGGGTCAGATGTTTTCCACTCCTACTTTAAAGATTTCAAAACTGGATTATACTAAGATGATTTTTCTCTAAGCTGCTAATGGGAGTAGGAGCTCAGAACTTTGGCAAGTGATTATTTATCTCTGATGTTTCTCTCTTAGGTGCTCTTTCTCTTCATACTTATACAAATATGTCATGTACATAGATATGTGTATGTTTCTATATATGTATACACATGCATGTATCTGTGTAAAAATTGCAATGTATTACAAACAATTCATTTTTTAAGTATAAACATGTCTTTGTTCAAGATTTATTATT
>PVJH01043733.1:0-13435 GCA_004026705.1 Nesogale talazaci | reverse complement strand
CAATGACACCTCCGGGAGGAACATAGATGACGGGGCTTCGAAGAGTTCGTAGAATTTCATTTTTCATTTTGCTTCCTGCCCCACCAACTTGTTGACGCTATTTCCTAGAAAGATGCCAAGAGAGCCTGTCACCGGAGGAAACCTAGTCAGGCCTTTCCCCAGAACCGCTACCAGCAACTCTCCCTGCCACGGAGTTCACGCCGATTTCTAGTGACGACCCTAGAGGAGAGGGGAGAACTGCCCTTGGGAGTTTCCCAGACTGTAACTCTTGACAGGAAGTAGAACACCCTGTCTTTCTCCTGGGGTCTCTGTCACACCAGTACCCCTCTACCAGGAGGGTGCCTTTGCTCAGCCAGGAGATGGGTGGTATGTCTCTTGGGGAGCACGGTGAGGAGAGGACCCTAGAAAGGAGGGAATGAGGAACATGATACAATTCGTCCCAGAGGCACAAGAGAAGAAAACTACATCTTTTTTTAAATTAGCACAGACTGCCTGGCCGGGGTAAAATACTGTCTCTGGCTGGGGAGTTGCTGCCAGTAGTGAGGAGATGCAGGGCACCAAGGGCTTGCATGCCAAGTGGAGGCCAACCCGAATGGACGCCAATTCCTACAGCCCCACGTGCGACCTTGCAGAACTGGGGTCTGGGGCTTTTCAGCAGCTGGTTTTCAAGTAGGTCCCAAGCCTTTCTCTCTGGGAGCCGCTGTGGATGGGAACTTCCAATTTCTCAGTCAGCAACCTGACATGTTAACCATTGCTACTTGGAATAAGATTAGACACAAAGCCCAGAGAGGAAAGAATCAGTTTTTGGAAGAAGCTACTTGAGCGGCCGTCTTAGTGTATGAGCCAGCATTGAACCAGGCAGCCCCTTGCATTCCTTTTGCATCAGCCTCACTAAGAAGGAGATGAACAGCCTGCTGAACTTTGTAAGCCCTTCCTCTGGCATTTTACAGAGCTTATCTTCCCAGGAAGGCCGCAGCCCATCACAGCGCTCATTGCCCCTCTCCCTGGAATTCTGAGAAGCAAGTTTGTGGAAAAGATGATTTGCTAACAAGTCATCTCCAAAACCCCAAACACAGAAACCTCCTCCCCTTTTCTTTCATCAGTCCACATGCCTGTAACTCAAACCCTTTATCCCACCACCCCAATACCAGGTGTGGCTTCCCTGGCCTAACTCTCAGGCCTCGGGATGGCCCAGGCGCTCAAAATGCTCCTGTCCCTTCCCTTCCAAAAAGCCCTTCCCTACCTCCAATAAAGCCTACATAGTTGCTTTTCATCCCTGAGCTCTATCTCCTTCCTGCAACTCCATCTCAACCTCTCAGTCGAGGTTTGAAGGAAGGCCCCAAAAGCACCCTCCGAGAGTTGGAGGGTGAGGGGTGTGGAAGGTAACAATGGTGGTGGTCCATCTGTCCGAGGAGCTCAGGGATCCAGGGCGGGACACTCCCTCTCCGTCAGCCACCCCCCACCCACCCGCAGCTATCTGAAGCAGGACCTAGAGCAGCAAGCCACTCATTTCCATTTGTCATTTGTCAGAAGGCTCTTTGCAGGGCAGGACAGTGGTCGGCAAACTGAGGCTCGCGCGCCATTTGCCGCTCTCAGTGCGTATGTGCGGCTCTGAAGTCACACTGAAACATTTGAAAGTTACTATTTCAGATCATGGTGATTTCATTTGTTTGGAAAAAAACATATTGAAGACTCTTGAAGATTTTAAAGTTGTTAGGAGGGCCAGGATTGGCTCTTGGGTCTCCTGCCGACCCCTGACCTAGGAGCTTCTGGTTCCAGCCACAGTCAAAGAGCTGTTGGCTTGGCTGGTGGGAAGCAGCTGTGATTGCCATGGGGACATACGTGGGTCACTGGCAGCTTAGGCACCAGTGGTCAATTACAGTTTCAATCTCAAGTTATTAACTGCTGCTGATTGTAAGGCCAGGGGTTTGAAACCACTAACCACACCCAAACAGAAAGAGTTTCTACTCCCATAAAGAGTCCTGGACTTGGAAACTCACAGGCAGCTCTACCTAGTGTGGCGGTTATGGGCTTATGTTAATTTCATGATTGAGGTGAGGGGTGGAGTTTAGCCTATTAATCTGGAGGTAGCCATGGAGTAGTCAATGAGGCCTCCGTGTGGGCATGGCTTTCTCCTGAGACTTCTGGGAAATCTCGCGATATTTCCCTCATGGAGATGAGAAGCCATCTCCCCAGTTGTTGGGAGTTAGTTTCAGAGACATGAATTATGGACAAGATGGCAGCGTCCCAGGAACTGAAGGAGCTGGTGGAGAAGCCACACGGCCTTGCCCTGATGGAAGCAGACTTCTGAAGCTGACGAAGCCATGTGGAGAGCCCTGCCAGCACTGAGTTACCTTTACCACCACTGGATACTGTTGATGGGTCGAGGAGCCATGGGGAGACCCCCACCAGTGCCAGGACTCTGCACCCACCGGACTGTGACTTTGTGAGTCAGAAGGAGACATTATAGGCCAGCATCGGGCATATAGGCTAATATTGGACTTATGACTTTGAACTGGACTGGGTTGGGACCCTTTCTTAATGTACTCTTCCTCTTGCATATAAACCATACCCTTATATCCCTTTGCGTGTCTATCAATTTGTTTCTCTAGTCTATCCGGACTAACACACCTAGCCTGCTGGGTCACTATGTGTGGGCACGCTTTCGATGACGGTGAGTTCTCATTGTTTTGGAGAAGCTGGGGGGTACAAATCCATTTAACACTAAAATCCAACACATTGCCATTCCGTCTTATACTAGAACTGCCCGTGTGGGTGTCCGAAGCCATAAACATTCACCAGAGCAGAACTCCTGGTCTGTCTTGACCCCAGTTAAATCAGCATTTCAGACATTTCAGAAATTTTAGCATTCAAGCGTGCTCTAGGAATCCAGGTGACACAGAAGATGAAAGTCTGGCTTGCTAACTAAGAGGTGGGTGGTTTGAACCCACTCTCTGCTCTGCAGAAGAAAGATGAAGCTGTCTGTTCACGGAGAGCATTAGTCTTAGAAGCCCACCGAGTGGAGAAGCTCTGTCCTGCAGGGCTGCTGTAAGTCAGGACAGACTAAACAGCGTTGGGCTTTATCTGTGCGCTTTGGTGCCACTAGCCTGCCTTCCAATTATTGCAACAGAACATACCTCACACTAAAAATTATGTGCAGCTTGCTTGAAATTCGAATTGAACTGGGCATCTTGCATTTGATCTGGCAAGGCTGATCGCCAAAGCCCTGATTTTGAGCGGACCCCGCACCCTACAGCTTTTTGAATGAAAACCTCTTGGTGGCAGCCCACCCGAATTGCGACTACAGCAACAAAGTGGGTGGGATACGAAGACTGTAGAACTAAAGAAGCAAGAAATAGCACTTCCGACCCTGCTCTGTTCTGTCTGCTCACTCCAGGAGAACCACACTAACTCACACCTCAATGTTTGTGCAGCCCAATCCTAGGCCAGAGAAAGGGAGTCCTAACTCACTGTCATAGAATGGACTCAGATTCATGTAATTCCTGGTGTGTTGCAGAGAAGAATTAATTTTCTTAATTGTGATCTTTATGAAAGCAAATCTCCAGATCTTTCTCCTGTGAGACTTTCATGTGGGTTCAGACACCAACATTTAGTGTTGAGAGTCTAGAGTGTTAGAGCCAAAACCTTTTTGTCACTCGGAGGTTTTGGGGGAGTGTGGCAGTCATGTGCTTATGTTAATTTCATGACTGAGATGTAGAGGTGGAGTTTAGTTTGTTAATTTGAAGATAGTCATTGAGTAGCCAATGAGGGCTCTGTGTGGGCATGACTTTCTCCTGATACGTCTGGGAAATCTCACGATATTTCCCTTGTGAAGACGAGAATCTATCTTGCCAGTTGTTGGGAGTTAGGCTCAGAGACAATGAACTATGGAAAAGACAAGATGACAGCATCCAAGGAGCTGGACAAGCTGGAGGAGAGACCACACGGCCTTACACTGATGGAACCAGACCTCTGAAGCTGGAGAAGCCACATGGAGACCCCAGTCAGCGCTGAGTTGTTTCTACCACCACTGGATGCTGTTGATGGACCCTGAGCCCTGGAAGCGAGGAGCCCTGAGGAGACTCCTGCCAGCACTGGGACTCTGCACCCACTGACCTGTGACTTCTTGAGTTTGAAGGAGACTTTATAGATTGGTATCGGGCATATGGGCTACTATCAGACTTATGCCTTTGAACTGGACGGGGCTGGGATGCTTTCTCAATGACCCATTCCTCTTATATATAAATCTTTTCCTTATATCCATATGCATGTTTATAATTTATTCCTCTAGTTTACCCGGACTAACACAGGGGGCTATAAGAAGGGGCTTGCTCACACTGCTCCTCTTTCATTTGTTGTGGCCCCCATCTCCTCGAATTGTGAGCTCCCTAATGAGAGAGATCGGTAGCCTCTTCCTTTTGAAATGACTTTCCCCACACCTAACTCTGTAGCTAGACTAGAGGAAGGGCTCACACATGGTTCCTGTAGGTGTGAGTGAGTTAGTGAGTGACTAGAGGGCTTGCCCTGGGACCAAGGAGAATGGACTTTCAGAGTGAACATGGGGTAAGGGGGGTGGTTCCTGGGCCACCTGGGGCATTGGGCCATTCTACATGAATGAATGATTCTTCCCTCTTGGTAGCTGGACTTCTTGTCCATTATGAGCTCCCTATTGGTCAGGCTGCTTCTCTACTAGGCTGAGAGCTGACTATTTGGGGCCCTGCTGACTCCTGTCCCCCAGTGTCCACCCCTCCCTCAATGCCCCCCCCTTTTAGCCGCAATTCAGCATCCTTATACTTGGCTTGTCATTTTTTGTGTCCAGGGTGGACACCCTGGACTTGTGGTGCCTGAATCAAAGCCCTGAAGTCAAGCTCATGGTAAGGAGCACTGGTCTCAGCACCCTCATGAATCTCTCTGTCCCCCAAGTGCTGGCTGCTACACATCTGCCTCCTGATGCCTAATCACCACTTTGAGGGTGCAAGTCTCACCTCCCGGGAGGAAGGGCCTGTTCAGTACCTGGCTAATGCATCTTTGCTGCAGCTCCCACCCATTTATCAGTGGAGCCTTGCACGCTGTTGCCAGGCTCAACGGGGTTCTGTGAAGTTTCCAGTCTAAGACAGATTGGAAAGAAAAACCTGGTGATGCACCTGAAAAAAATCCGCCCATGACCTGCCTCCAGCTCACCGTGCTTTGACTGGACGGAGCAGCAGTGGGTCCTGGAGATGGCGCAGGACCCTGTGGCCTGTCATTCGGTTGTGCATGGGGTGCCCACGGGTCGGGACGGACTGGTTGGCAGCAAGTAAGAAGAAAGGCCACGAAACACCAGGCACTATTTATTGAGTAATTAATAAGGCGTCAGCCATAGAATTTTCCAAGCATGCTTTTTGCAAATGTTCCAAGTGACTTGGAGACAAAGTTAAGTTCTCACTTTGACCGGGCCCTTCCCGTTCTGCTAGAGGGCCCCAGATTCCACAGGAAAATTTGTCGATCCATTCTCCCATGTGCTCGCAATCGTCTAGGGCCTGGCTGGATTCCGGGAGTTGGGGGTGAAGTGACTCTTGAGAGGTTCCCAGCACTTGTAGTAGTTCTCATCCAGACACTTGACCGTCTTGAGCCCCCACTTGGTGACGGCCAGACTGAGGGAAGACTCGAACATGAATGCCTGTGGGAGATGAAGGTGGGTGGGGCAAGAACGCGTGAGATGGTCTATAAAGCAGAGTCATCATTCGATGTCAAGAGGGAGGTGGGTAGGCACAGGCTGTGAGGAAACAAATGGTGGAAGGGGACCAGGCCCCTGTCCTGGGTCATGTCTCTAGCTCTGCTGCTTGCACGCTGGTGAGAACTTGGATGGGATCTTTGACAGCTCAGAGTCAGGAACTGGGCACTGGCGACCAGTGTTCTCACAGCTCCATGAAGCAGAGCTGGCTAGAAGGGCAGAGGAGGGAGAGTTCTGAGAACATTCCCCCTGCCCTCTGGCTATGTCCTCATGAAGTGTGGTTATGTCCACACGCCTCCCGCCTTGATGGAGGGGGCAACTACGGCTCGGAGCCAAGAAAATGAGGTGTCTGTGGCGAGCCCTGGGGGTGCAGTGGTTAAGCTTTCGGCTGCTAAAGGAAAGATGAGAGGTTGGCTTCCACCAGCTGTCTCCTCTGTCAAGATTACAGCTGGAGAAAGCTTGTGGGGTCAGTTCTGCTCTGTCGTGTAGGGTCACCGAGTCAGATTGACTCAGTGGTCACGGCTTTAGAAGGAGCAGGCAAAAGGGGGCGGCAACTCAAGTCTCCACCAACAGGTGAATAAAGAAACCATACAAAGAAATAATATCCGTCCACAAAAAGAAATGGAATTCTAGCACCTGCTATGATGTGGATGGACCTGGAAAACATAATGATGAGTGACATGAGTCAGACACGAGAGGACAAACATCATATGATGCCACTTATATGAAATATCCGGGGCTGAGCCCCGGTGGTGTAGTGCTTGTGGGCGGGACGGCGGCCCACTGGGATGGAGGTTCGATTCCAGCAGCGGCTCCACAGGAGCAAAGGCTGGGCTTCCTACTCCCACCACCAGAGGGCAGTGATGCCCCCAAAAAACAAAACAAAACAAAAAAATTAAAAGAGATATCCGGAACCGGCAACATCACAGAGGCAGGAAGGAGATCAGAGGTCTCCAGGGGCTGAAGGGGGCCGAGAACACAGAGCTCCGCTTATCCGTCTGGGATGATGAAGCAGTTTTGGAAATTGATGGCGCCGATAGTTGCACAAAGTGGTGAATATCATTAACACCACCGAGTAACTCGCTTAAAATGGCTGACAGGACCAATGTTATTATGTCTTCTACCATAACCAAATCAAACATGATGTGGCGGTCACGTATTCATGATGCCAATTTCATGATTGGGATGTAGAGGTGGAGTCTAGCCTGCTAATCTGGAGATAGCTAAGGAGTAGCTGATGAGGCCTCTTTGTTGGCATGGCTTTCTCCTGAGAATTCTGGGAAGTCTCGCGGTATTTCCCAATTGGAGAAGAGAGAATTCTCTCTCAGTCTCTGGGACTCAGTCTCCAAGATGACGACAAAGACAAGATGGCAGCATCTGAGGAACTGGAAGATCCGGAGGAGAAACCAGTAGGTATGAGATATGAAAATGACAATAATTTGTAATTTATCAAGGGGTCACGGGGGTGTGAAGGAAACAGAGGAACTGACACCAAGGGCTCAATAGGAAGTAGATGTGTAGAAACATATGATGGCAGGATTTGTACAAATATGCTTGATACATTGATGTATGGCTTGTTATAAGAGTCATAAGAATGCGTGAATCAACTTTGCATGAAGAGTTGTAAGAGCCCCCAATAAAATGATCTTTTTTAAAAATCCTAGGTCCTACCTCCACCCACCCCCCAAAAAAAAAGTCCTGTCAGAGATCAAGATGGCTCCCGGTGGTGGGCAGGGATGCTGTTGAGAAGATTACAGTGTGCAGAGGAGAGAACATGCCAACATTCTGTGTATCTTATTACGCCTATGTGCCAGCCGCACGAAAGGCTGATGTCCCTAGTTAGTGTGGCTTTCCAAACAAGCAAAACACACATTTTTGAGTGTTCTCCTTGTTGCAAATTCAATATAAATGAATAAATGAATGAATGGAGAGAGAGAGAGAGAGAGAGAGAGAGAGAGAGAGAGAGAGAGAGAGAGAGAGATGATACGTAGGGAAGGACTAAGGAAAGCTATGGGAAATTCTCTTGCATGTCCTAAGCCAGGGCGCCCACATGTCTGGAACGCATCCATTTGTTTTGTGCCTCAGACCAAGCAGGGGCTCATCCCCGCCAGTCTCCCCACAGCTGGAGGTCGGGAGCGGGTAAGAGGTCCTTTTAAAGCTCTATCGAGAACTACGCCTCCTTACTGCGCCCATAATCATGATGGTCTCCCGTTGTTGGCTGCTGCTCTGGAGGCCTGCTGTCTGTCAGGGTAACAAAGACTCCGCCTCAGCTGAGCCAACAAGTCAATGGCGCCCAACTGACTCAGAATATGGAGAAAAAGCACAGAGGGGCCTCAGTCACGGACAGAGATTCCCCTGCTTTACTCCACTTTCCTGCTAACAAAGATCCACACAACTATCTGGTTTTTGTAACCAAAAGAAACCCGACAGCTGCTGATCATAAGGTCAGTGATTTGAACCCAGCAGCTATTCTGCAGCCTTTGAAAGATTGAACAGTGTAGGAAAGAGAAAGAAGAAATAAATCCAGAAAGGCTTTTATACTGCCATGACTGTGAACAGTGTTTGTGAAGATTTTGTGTCGGTGTTGTTTTAGGGTTTATGTGCTATTTGACATGACTTGGGAGGCCCACAAAGTTGCCCATATAATTCATGATAACTTTCTACGTCTTAGGAGCCCTGGTGGCAGAGCGGTTATGCATTAGGCTACTAGCTGCAGGGTCAGTGGTTCAAATCCACCAGGCACTATAGTGGAGAAAGACCAGGATTTCTACTCCCTTCAAGAGCTAACAGTCCCAGAAACTCTCTGGGGCAGTTCTCCTCTGTCCTAGAGGGTCACCAGGGGTCAAAATGGACCCGACAGCCCTGAGTGTGGTGTGTGTTCTTCCTACTCCATTCAGTTTCATAGGAGCACTGCAATTTTGGGTAGCGGGGGAACCCTGCAATGGGAAAGGGTGCAGGAGGCTGGAAGTTTGGTCAAGGTGCAACGGCACGCTTTCCCCCACCAGATAGTCCTTGCTCCCTGGCTCTCCAGAACTCCCAACTCTGCCTGCCCTTCTCCTCTCGCTACACAGGCGAGAGCCCTGGTTCCCTAGCCCTCCAGGCACTTCATGAAAACAGCCCTGCCCTGGACCACTCTCGGGGAACCCTGCCTATCCAAAGCCACTTTGGGACACCCAATGCTAATCAAGTGGCTTCTGGGGGTGGCTTGTGCATCCCCAGGGGGATTGCAGAGGCTGAAATGAATTGAGATGTTGGAAGCTGCATTTTACAGGAATGTAGTAGGTGTTGGGCAAGAATTCTCATAGAAGCCATTGTGGGCCAAGGTTGTGTCAAGGTCAAGCAGATAAGATGCTCTGCACTGACACCCCCCCTCCAGGGCAACTCCAGGACTCCAGCCTCAGAGACGCACTGACAGCTACCTGCATTGGCTAGAAGCTCATGTCATTTGCACGCAGGGCATGCAATCAGCCAGGTCCGAGCTAGTGCTACACATTTTACAGTTAGCAACGGGGGCATCTGTTTAAAAATGTAAAGCAAATCTGCATATGATTTAGAATAAAGTGATTCCTTGTGGCTTTAAAAAAATAAAATCTACCTCCCAAGAATACAGAAATCAAATCAAATCAAGTACCTCAGCCAACTGCAATTGTATTCCACCTCAGTATTTACAGCAGGACACTAGAGGAATACCAAACAGGGATTTAAATCCCATCAGTTTCATTCTGGGCCAAAGCAGAGCAAAGAAAAAGGAGGAACAGCAGGAAATTGCTGCTCACAAGCCCTGACTACATTGAGGCAGAGGTTTCTGATCTTCCCTGGCTTGAGAAATCAACTGCAGGTGCCATCTCGCCTTCCTCCGCTACTGTGGCCCTGGGGGGTTACTTCCCAAAGCAGAAGACTCTGAGACAGAAGGTATGGCCCAGGCTGCATACAGATGAGGGCAGACACTCTGGGTAATCTTCAGAATATCACCTCACATTTGCACGTCGCTGGACAGTACCTGAGGCTCTTAACGCACAGGCCTCTGCTGGGATGATGGTCTTCAGGATGGGGGAAATGAAACCCAGAGACGTTAAGCACCTTGTCTAAGGACACACCAGTACCGGGAGCTGGGATTTGAACCCTGGTTTGGCTTGTAAGATCAATGCTCTTTCTGCCACCCCAGGCCAGCAGTCTCCTTAGTATACACTCAAGGGAGTTATGCATCCTCACACGTGGACACAGAGACACACAGAGCCGCACATCTCCCTTCTGATTCTTCCTCGGTGACTTTGGAGAAATACAAAAAGAGCCCCTCTTCCCAGCAGGATGAGGAGCCCAGAGGTCTACCCAGAGTTTGGCATGTCACTTGCTTACCATGGTGCCTTCGGCAATCCTCTCAGGTACCAGCTTGTCCTTGGTGCCCTTCTCAAAGCATTTGGCATCAGGTCCATGGGGGGTCATGGCGCTGTGCAGGCTGCCTCCTCCTGGCAAGAACCCATCTTCCTTCGCCTCATAATGGCCTTTAATGAGTCCCATGAATTCACTCATGCAGTTCCCTGGGAAGGATCAATTAACAATAGGTTTTATAATTCAAGATAAGACACAGGAAACACCAAAAGGCCCTCAAACATTATTTCTACAGGGTGCTAAGAGGACAGGCATGTCTAGTAACATTTACAGGATTAACAAGGGACAACCAGTAACCAGATGCAGTCAAGTCAACTCTGATGTATGGTGGCACCTGTGTTTTAGAATAGACTTCTTCTCCACAGAGTTTTCAATGGCTGATTTCTAAGAAGTACATCACTAGGCCTTTCCTCTGAGGTACTTCTGGGTAGAACTGAACCTCAGCTTTCCAGCTAGTCGCTGAATGCATTAACTACACCATTCAGGGACTGAGTAGTGGATACAGATCCCTCAAATGATCGCCACAGAGCACTCATCAGTGTGGAATTCTTGGTAGGCAAAGCTTTGTTCCATGCCTAGGTGGGTTATCAGATGTCTTGCCTTCCAGTAGCTGGGAGAAAATAGGCTGGTTCTTAAGAAAATTTGGACCCAGACAATAATTTTAATAATGAAGAAAATGTAAATGATACCAAAGAGTTGATGCATTTCCATCATCTAAGCTTATAGACGCATGTCAAAGTTGTCTTCTCTCCTGTGTCCAATCCCCTTCCCAATAGCCTCATTTTTGTGGTGTCACCAAGTTGTCATTGAGTTCATTCTAACTCCTAGGGACCCTGGGTGGATCTGAAAACTGGCAGCTTGAGCCCACCCAGAGATACTGCAGAAGGAAGAGCCAGTGATCTGCTCCCATTAAGACTGGAGTCAAGCATTCGTTCACATGTCCTCCCCCTCCTAGGAAGGCTTTTATACATTTCACCTCATCGATCACATTAGATTCGTGTATGTTCATTTGTATTTTTAGGATTGCTCGGTCCATCAAGGTCAAGATGGAGGATCTCTCAGAGACAGTGACAGTAGTTGTGGTTCCCCGAGGGTATGGGAGGAAGGAGGGTGGGAATGGGGTGGGGTAAAGGGGAGAATATAGCACTGTTGACTGATTAATCCTACCCAATGAAATTGAACAACAGAACTATATATGAATGGGTAAATTAGAAAGTGTAAGGTATGTCAATGAAACTATTATATAAATGTATATATAAAGATTGTAGACAAGAAAATGGAGCGGTTGAACACTCTAATAAATGGGATTGCTTATGAGTTAGAATTGGTTTGGGTTTACGGGTATCACCTAGTCTAGAAAGCTGAAGTGAGATGTGTGTGTGTGTGTGTGTGTGTGTGTGTGTGTGTTGATAGAGAGGTGAGATAATTGAAAGAACCCTAGACTTGGAGGCTACTATCAAGTGATTTGTATGAAAAGATTTTGATATCTGTAAAGCACAGTCTGTAAATGCTCTCTCATTGCCAGGGAGTTGATTTTGACTCCTAACAGGCCTGTGGGACAGACGGACAGCCCGAGAGTGTTTTAAAGGTGAAAGCAGATGGACACAGCTTTCTCCTGCAGGGCAGCTGGTAAGTTGAAACTTTTGGTTAGCAGCTGAACACTTAACCTCTGTTCCCCTAGGATCCTTGTAAATTCTCTACATTATAAAGATTCTATCTTGGGCTGAGCCCCGGTGGCGTCGTGGTTGTGTGTGGGACTGCCGCCCACTGGGACGGAGGTTCAATTCCAGCAGTGGGGCTGGGCCTCCTACTCCCACCACCGGAGAGCAGTGATGCCAAAAAAAAAAAAAAAGAAAAGGATTCTATCATTTAAATCTGACACCACCTTATTCTCTTATTCTCAACATTTTCTCCTCTCTTCTTTGCTTTCATCAACACTCTTGCCATAGAAACCCAGAATCTTCAGATGGGAAGGGAGCTCTCCTTGTACTCAATTCAGAAGTATTTTCTAGATCATTCCAACAGGTGATTTCCTAAGCTGTGCCTGCATGCCTCCCGTGAATGAAAGCTCTCGACAAAGCAACCTATCATATTATTGAATAGCTCTGAGTGTTAAAAGCTCTTTCTTATATTAAATGGAAATTTATTTTCATGCAAGTATGTTTGTGTTTTTTGGAGTCATACAAATTTTGAGAATAATCATTATACCCCCACAATCCTAGTCTTTTATTCCTATTAAAGTAAAACACAACCTAAAAAGTAAACTTAGGCATTTTGCCATTCTTCCTTCCTCCCTTCTCCACCTCACCCTCCCTCCTTTCATCTGTCCATCCAACCATCCATCCATGTATCTATCCATCCATCCTTTCATTGCCTACCCTATTCACCAGTCCACCCAACTATTCTTATTATTAGACACCGTGTTAGCACTGCCATCCAGAGGTAAGTAAGAAATAGCCCTTACTCTAGAGTCTATCTCACGAGAACACTAAGAGGACAAACCAGGGTCATTGTAGGGTGCTACGGCATTGGCAACCTTTGCAAAGTCAAATATTTGAAATGATGCATGCTTGTCCTTCCCTGGAGGTAAAGTATAACTAAATGTCTAAGTTCTTCTGCAATTGACTAGGCAGTCACACCGACCCTGCTCATAAACCAAAAAGCTGCTCCAGACCCCCACAAAGACAAGGAAGGCATACGCGGGCCGAGGTCCAGCTCCCAGCCCTCCTGTTTCTTCACCGAGAGAAAAGGAAGCAAAGCTTAGGGCAGTTGGGCTCAGGACTTCACTCTGCTGCCCGGCTTCCCACTCTGTTTACGTGTCTCCAGGGTCACTTTGATGGTTTAATTTTAAGAATTCAACTCTCATCTACACAGCCATTTAGGCAGCACAGAATTTGGTGATGACATTTCTACATCATTTTCAATATTTCAAAGGATAGCAGGAGGGTAGACCTTGTCTTTCGGATTAACACTGAGTCCACTTCATGACTAAAGTGCATTAAGATAACTGAAGGCAATATTTTGCAGAAATGATTTCCCACTTCTATAAAGCCACATCAAAGCATAAAGGTTTTGGTTATTGCTAAAGAATTATTTTTTAATATCTCTGGTAAAACTAATTTCCAACTGGGGCTTCTGTGGTTTTTTCCAACTGATTCTGTGCAGTCCTACCTATCTGAGCTCTATCCTGGAGTCCGGTTTGCATGAGAGTCATTAAAAAATTATGGCAAGGATTTCACAAGACTATTTTAGGCAGCCCGAGCCACAAATAAGATTTAAGGATTCTGACAAGAGTGTTGCATTTAGCAAGGTATCAAACTTGCTTAAATCAGC
>PVJH01043732.1:0-13430 GCA_004026705.1 Nesogale talazaci | reverse complement strand
CGCCTTTGTAACTGTAAACAGCCCTGGCCTTTGAAGCTTGACTTGCAGCTGTGCTGCCATTCACTTGTTAATTTTGAAGATCACCATATGCTAATTGCCTAAGCTTGCTTGCCCTATAAAACTGGTTTACTTCTCCCAAATAAAGGAGACTTGATCAGAAAAAAAAAATTAGGTAGGATCTACAGCTGAGAAAGAATATAATAAAAC
The DNA here is from genome assembly GCA_004026705.1 of Nesogale talazaci. NCBI lineage: Eukaryota > Metazoa > Chordata > Mammalia > Afrosoricida > Tenrecidae > Nesogale > Nesogale talazaci. The sequence continues at coordinate 13,223 of PVJH01043732.1, read as the reverse complement.
CTTTGTATTAAAAAAACAAAACAAAAAAAATTGTAAAAAATAAATAAATAAATAAAATGAAAAAAAATTTACAAAATGAAAAAAAAAACAAAACTGATGGTGCCGGGCTATCAAAGATGTAGCGTCTGGGGCCTTAAAGGATTGAGTAAGCAAGGGGCCATCCAGCTCAAAAGCAACAAAGCCCACGTGGAAGAAGCACACCAGCCTGTATGACCACAAGGTGTTGAAGGGATCCAGTGTTAGGCATCAAAGAACTAAAATTATATCATTATAAATAGGGGGCAGTACAAATTGGTGACTCAAAACCCATCAATAAGTGAAGTGACATCCTCTTACAGAAAGGTTGCAGGCAGAAGATGAGCCAGTTAAAGTACAGTGTAGTAACAATGAAATATGCATCTAGTTCTCAAATGCTTCCTTCCACCCACTATCATGCTCCCAGTTCTACCAGACAAGTCCGGCTAGTAGAACAGGGGATGTACACTGGAGTCGGAAACATAGGGAATTTAGGATAGATAGTCCCTCAGGACGAGTGATGGGAGTGGTGATACTGGGAGGGTGGAGGGATGGTGGAGTAGAAAGGGGGAACCAATTTCAGGGATCTGCATATAACCTTCTTTCAGGGGCATGGCCAACAGGGTAGTGAGTGAAGGGACACAGTGGAGAGTGTACAAGATGAAATAACAATTTGTAAATTATTAAAGGTTCATGGGGGGAGGGACGAAGGGAAATATGAGGAGGTGGAACTGGAGCCGTAAGTGGAGGGAGGATGTTTTGAGTGATGATGGCAACAAGTGTGCAAATGAGGTCTGCATACAATTGATGTATGTATGGTTATTAAGGGGAGGTATATGAGTACCCAATAAAATGATTCATTTTAAAAGGGGGGGAAGGGAAAGGGGAGAGAGGAGCTTTTTTTTTTTGTAAGAGGAGCTTATACCAAGGGCTCAAGTGGAAAATGTTTGGGAATGAATGTGGCAACATGTGTGCAAATGTGCTTGATACAGATGATGTATTGAAAGTTATAATAGCTGTAAGAGCCCTCAATAAAATTATTTAAATTAAAAAAAATCTATAGTCCGGTCCTCCAATGGTCTGCGGGACAGTGAACTGATCCCGTTTAAGAAGTCTGAAGACCCCTGATCTAAAGCAATCAGACCCTATTGTATGTACCCCACTAAATAGGACCCATTTCCTCTGATGAGGATTAATGAATTGTTCCCCAGAAGGAGAGCCCAAAGACACTAAGGTCAAGCCAACTCAGATGACCAAGGTTAGGCTGCCATCTTGATTCTTGAGCCTGCCCATCTTGTTACATTCATGCCTCCCTGTCATATGTGCTCCTAGTACCTCTCCTTCCTATTGCATACATACCCCTAGCTCATCCTCCCTACTGTTATGTATGTTATCTATTGTATAACCATTACTGTGCTTACCAGTATAATCTGCATGCCCCAAACTCGTGAGATGACATGACCTCCTTCATGAAGTCATGACGGTTCTGAAGGTGAGCACTTGCATGCTCTCTCTTATCTGATGTCTAATTTACCCCTGAATTACAAAACTGTCCCTTGGACCCATTATGTGGGGCCTGGTCCCCCACAGAAGAGTAAAGAAACATAATGGAATATTATCACGCAATGTTAAAGAATAATGATGAATCTAACATGAACGAACCCAGAGGACATGTGGAATGAAATAGTCAATCACAAGAGGGTAAATAAAGTGGGGAAGCACTGTTAGAAAGAAGGTCCAAACCTTCATAGTTACTTATCTTTTGAAGACAAGTCTTAGATCAGCAGATACAGCCCTGCCATAGTAAATGAATGCTATTAAACTTTGAGCCCTATGTCCGAGCCTCCTTGCTTCTTATACAGGACTTGGTCCCATAAGTTTTTAAATGTATAAGGGAACACCCATTTATTTTAGTCTACCAAGTGTTCCCACATACTAATAATCCCTGTTGCTTGTGCCACTGAATTGGTTCCAACCTACAGCGACCTAGGGACAGCAGACGGAACAGCGCCTGGTTCCGGGCACACTCGCAATGCTCCTACGTTTGAGCTCTCTGCTGCTGACACTGCGTCAACCAGCTCCTTGAGGGCCTTCCTCTTCTTCACTCGTTCTCTCTTTTATCCAGCATGATTTCCCTTTCTAGACACTGGTCTCGCCTGACAATGTCCGTGAGAGAAAGTCTCACCAGCTTTGCCTCTAAGAAGCACTTTGGCCGTGCTTCTACCAAGACAGATGCGTTTGTCCTTCTGGCAGCTCATGGTCCTTTCACTTCTTTGCCAGCGTGACAATTCAACTGCATCTTCCATCTTCCTTATTCAATATCCAACTTTCACATGCGTCTGAGGCAACGGAAGATGCTGTGGCTTGAGCCAGCTGGGCGGGGCCCTGGTGGTGCAGGGGTGATGAGTTGGGCTGCACACGGTCAACAGCAGCTGCTCTTGAGGAGAAAGACAGGCTTTCTAGTCCTCTAAAGATTGACGTTCTCAGAAACGCCTCAGGGCAGTCCTGCCCTCCCCCACAGGGTCAGGATGAGCAGACATCAACTTGAGGACAGCCAGTTTGAGTCAGGTGCACCTAGTCTTCAACCTTAGTAACATTCCCCTACCTCAACAATATTCTAAATTCTATACCAGAGGCTGGTTTAATGATACGACTAGAATTTTAAAGGCCCCCACGGAGACCCCTTATAGTATCTTTCAATTAAAAAAAAATCATAATGCTGCCACTAAAGTGAAGCAGGAGTATAGAGACACCTTAGCTCTATCTTGGCACTATGGTGGCACCACAGAACCAATCCTGAGGCTGTTTTTGTGATTTCAGTGATGCAACTGTTGCTGGGAGGTGGCACTGAGTAAGCTGTCACTCATAATGACCCCATGTGCAATAGAATAACAACTCTCGCCATTCTCACAGGCATTGCTGTACTTGAGCCCTTCGCTGCCACCATGTTACCAGCTCACCTCGTTGAGCAACGGGTTCTTATTTTGCTAACCCTCTACCAAGCATGATGTCCTAGATGTTTTATCTTGTATATGATGCAATATAACCTTTTAAGTCCAGAGTGAATAATTTTTATTTGCTGCCAAAAATATCTAAATGTGTAGAGGGTTGTAAGAAACGGGTTTGAAACATACATGTCGCAGAGTGGAAAAGCAAAAATACTAGCGAAGCAGATTTCTAGGCAAAATTGATAATACTGGCTAACTTTAGTGCTTCACACTTGACCTACGGATTCATAAATAGGCACGTTTTTCCCCCACCCCCTCTATACTGTGAGATACAGAAGACAGGCCATATCTCACTCTCCCCAACCATAAAAAGTCACAAATTTTTAATGTAATGTTAGCAAAGTCTGAGATAGAGGAAGTTTGCCCTGTACTAGTTTGCGTTGTATAAATATTGAGGTCAAGTTATTTAGGTCATGGTGTCCTCTGATCCAAAGGTATATTTGAACAGTACAAATAACATGAACTTGGACTTTTTCCTAAGTATCACTTCACCTTTACTAGGTAACGAAGGGCTGGCAGTTCCAGTATGTTGCCTTTAAAACAGGCCAGAGATAAAAGTGACTGTACGATAAATAAGGAGCTCTGACAGCATGGTGGGTTACACGTCTAACTGCCCACCCGGCACTCTGCCAGAGAAAAAGAAGACACTCTCCGAGTCGGAGAACCTACTGGAGAAGTTCTGCTTTGTTCTATAGGTTCCCTGTGAACAGTAATGAACTGTCTGGGAGGGCTACAAGAAAAAGGGATTCGGGCTGAGCCCCGGTGTCGTAGTGGTTGTGCGCGGGACTGCGGCCCACTGGGACGGAGGTTTAATTCCAGCAGTGGGGCTGGGCCTCCTCCTCCCACCACCGGAGAGCAGAGATGCCCAAAAAAGCAAAACAAAACAAAACAAACAAACAAAAAGTAAGTTTAACCAATGTGGAATTCTTTTAAATAAGTACGAAAAAAGTGGAGCTGCTAACAATGGTGGACCGTTCTTGAACAAATATAGCACACCGTTTTAAGCACTTGACATGTAGGGATACATTTCTGCCGTACAGTTTCCCTATGAGATGGGCAGAGGTCATCGTAAAGGGCTGTGAACCTGAAGCAGGGTGAAGTCGGAGGGGTGGGGAGAGAGGATTTAGGTCCAGAACAACTGAAAGGCTCGGACATTACAGTGAGCTATAGAAGTTAGATTTGTGATGAGGCGAGTACAGTACATTCCTGGGGACACCGGGATAACATGAGAAGGACACAGCCTCCTAGAGGAACAATCACATACTGCTGAAACTCTGTGGCAACATGGAACAGTGCACACGAAGTCCTTATCAATTACTGGCATAGATTTTCTTTGTTCCAAAACTCGTTCAATAGTTAACATTTGGATAGGAGAGATATCAGTAATAGCTGTATAACACAAAGAGTATAATCAGTGGCACTGAATTATGTCTGTAGAAGTTGCTAGAGGAAAAAAATAATTAAAGAAAAAATTTTGCATAGTAGGAATCTTTCTTACCTCATCTAAATGCTCGATACACTCTTCTCGAATGTCAACAAAATAATTGTGAAAACTACTCTAAAAGTATAATATAATATTCACATTTTAAATTCTTTAGAATTTTGAATGTCAAAACCTAAGTATTTAATATTTAATGAATCCACTAGGCTATATTTAAATGCAGAACAAAAACCTATCAGGCATATTAATTCCAGCACAAGGCGTCGAACATAGAGTGTAATACAGATAAACAATACAATATGCCAATGTAACAATGAATGCCAGCAAGACTTAGCACAGTGGTTCCCCACCTTCATTTGCGGAGACCCTTTCAGACAGTTCCTCATCCAACTAAAACATTATCCTCGTTGCTACTTCATAACTGTCATTTTGCTACTGTTATGAATCATAATGTAAATATCTAGTATGCTACATTTTCATTGTTACAAATTGAACTACTTAAAGCATAGTGATTAATCACAAAAACAGTATGTAATTATATATTGTGAAATATTTATTACAAATAATGAAATTTTATCTTGAAGCATGGTACAGCATGGATAACAGTCTTAATAGACAACAGTAAGCTATGTGGCTGCATTTTTGGCAGTATGCATGAAAAGCCAAAATCAATGAGAAGGTTGAGATGGCTTTTTCCTCACCAGGTCAACATGTCTGCATGTGGGCGAACCTTCCTGGAGACAGAAAAAGGTGTGGCGTCTCCATTCCTAAGACCATCAGAAATAGGAGTTTTCCAATGGTCTTGGGTGATGCCTGTGAAAGGGTTGCTGGACCGCCGTCATGACCCACAGGTTGAGAACCACTGACTAGCAAATGGCTAAATCACTATGACTACTGGATGATGCAAGAGAACGTGAGCACAATCATAAATAGCCAAGGCTTACTCATATCCAAATATCTTCTTGGCACTCCAGATTCTGTGACTACTGAGGCCAGAGGTCATATAATAAGAATTAAAAACATATACATACATACATACATGTATGCACGCAGGTTGGATTCCAAAAAGTTCATGGAAAAATTCTGTTACACTACAATCACATTTTCCCATGAAAATTTAAAAGCATCCTTGTACAAAATGAATGTCTGCATTTATTCTTCTGGTTTGTGATCATATAGCTACTGATTTAAAATGACCTTACAGAGGTTAATATTTTATGTGTTCTAATTTACTTATGATCACTATGGATATTCAGGTTGTTTTATCATTGTCTATTGAGGGCTTATTTAGATGGGCACTAGAATCCATTTAGTCTTCCTTGTCAATTAGTATGATAAAACACTCTAAACTCATCTTGTATATTTCTTCCCTTTACCTTGAATCAGCCATTTTCCAAAGTCTTGGTTTCTTTCAGTGAAGCTGCAATTTTTAATGTAACATTTCTGTTCACATCATGATTGTGTTTACTTATATATCCCATGATTTGGTGCGCAGGCCTTAAATATTCTACTGAAAAACTTGCATTGCAAATGAGAGTGGAGGGGAAGTAGGAGGAAGAAAAAGGGCCCAGGCCACAGGGTGCTCTCTTAGGATCTAAAGATGATCAAATCCTAACCCACAACTTCTGCTTCCATCTCATTAGCTTGGACTTAGCTAGATGTACTTTCAGGGAAACTGTTTTAAATTTAATGAACATGAATGAAATTCAATATTACTAAGTGAAAATGAGAATGGCAACTAATTAGCAATTAGGCTCTAAGTAGTAAAATTATTTTAACCATGTGCATTATGTATGTATTGGATACAATAAAAATGTAGTTGAAATACCATATGCCTGTTCATAATGTCCCTTCATTTATTTATTTTTTTTCCTTTTTTAATAATTTTTTTTTTTTAAGGCATCACTGCCCTGGTGGTGGGAGTAGGAGGCCCAGCCTTTGCTCCTGGGAGCCAGAATTGAACTTCCATCCCAGTGGGCCGCAGTCCCGCGCACAACCACTACGCCAATGTCCCATCATTTAATCTCATATTTTGAGCTGGGATTGAGATTCTCTCCCCAGATCTCAACAGACTGCTAGGATGCTACTTAAAAAACAGGACATAGAAGCAACTCCTTTTATATTATATTGGCTGTGGCTTAAACACAGTTAAGTTGTTTTTGCCCGGGAAGACATGAGATGGTATTCTGAAAAACCACCTGATGACCTTGCTCCCTGTGCTTTTACACTCTTCTGCATTCCCTGCTGCCTTTCGGCACCCAGACCAAAATCTGAAAATGAGAAGGAAAGCCCAAAGAGAATGCATCCTTTTTCCTCCTTAGCCATGGTGATTGGTAATGGGCTGAACACTGGACTGCTAACTGCAAGGTCAGCGGTTCAAACCCATCTGTGGGAGCAAGAGGAGGCTGTCTCTCCTGTACAGCCTTACCAGCTCAGAAACCTATGAAACAGTTTCACTCTTTCCTATGTGACTCAGGGCAGGTGTGTGTGTGTGTGTGTGTCCTTTTCATAAAAGGGTAAGGGAACAAAAGTTTGGGGGCAATTCCAATCCAACTATGTTTAAACAAATCTCTGTAGGTGGCTGTAGGCAAGTTATCTCAGTATTATATTTGTCTTAGTCTTGTTAAGGTATCTTGACAGAAAAAGGTCCAATCGAGGTATCAAAAGATCCAAAACAAACCGATGCGAACGGGGAGAGGGGGTTGTTATGGAAACCCAAAGTAGACAATTGGATATCTGCTGTGCAGCCACCCCCACAGAAGGGTTATAAGAAAGGGATGATTTAACCAAGGTGCAGTATAGCACCGATGAAAGCCACATCATTCCTCTAGTTTCTGAATGCTTCCCCCTACACACACACACACACTATCAGAACCCAGTTCTACCTTACAAATCTGGCTAAACTGAGAGCTATTAACACATGGAATTCAAGACAGTTAAACCCCTCTGGAACAGTAGTGGAAATAGTGATATCATAAAGGTAGGGGGATGTCCAGGAAGGGGGAAGAGGGAACCTATCACAAGGTTGGATATATAGCCTCCCAACCAACCCTGAAGGGAACGAATAACAGACATGTAGGTGAAGGGAGACAATGGACGGTGTAAAATATGAAATAATAATAAAATATTGATCAAGGATTTACAGGGTGGGGAAGGAAAAAAGAGGACCAAGAGCTCAAGTTGAAAGTGTTCTGGAAACGTTGATGGCAACATATATTCAAATATTCTTGATACAATTGATGTAAGATCTATAAGAGTCCCCAATAAAATTATTTTTTTAAAAAGAAATGAAATGGGGCTGAGCCCTGGTGGTGTAGTGGTTGTGCGCGGGACTGCGGCCCACTGGGACGGAGGTTCAATTCCAGCAGTGGGGTTGGGCCTTCTACTCCCACCACCGGAGAGCAGTGATGCCCAAAATTAAAAAAAAAAAAAGAAAAGAAAAGAAAAGAAATGAAATGGGCAAAAAGAAAAAAGAAAAAGGTCCAATAAAATAGTGACTTCCAACGGAATCTGCTGGGCCAGTTAAAGTCAAGGCAGAGAGTTATGACAACTATCTTTTGGGATTTCAAGGGGGGAATATTTATAGATTTTTAAAGGGGTACAGAATGCTGACAGGGATCATAGGAAGAAGATTTAAATAAATTGGAAGCTTAATTGGTGAGAAAAAGGTTAAGAAGATTACACTGAAAAGGTTTCGAGAAGATTACAACTAAGACACCCCCCACCCCCACCCTATCACAGCAATGGACCGGCTCATTCTCAGAGGAGAACAAGGGCTGTTGCATGAGCATGTCCTGATCTTGCCCCTTCATCCTTCCTTCTTGCTCCTCGAGCTCAAAGAACATCAGAAAGGGGCATATCATTTGACATATGATGGTGAATTGGTATTTCGCTTGGTGGACTATGCACAGTGCATAATTCTTCTGAGAAAGATTAGAGAGATGATAAACCACTGACAGAAGTGTGCAGACCTACGTGGAGGCTATGGTGAGAAAAATGGCTTCCACTTTTTCATTTTTTTCAATTTTTCATTTTTATTTAACACACATTTCTATGATTTTATAGAAATACTGATTTAGCCTGATACTTATTTTTATTAAAACTAGTTAGAATTATTTGATATTACATAATAAAATGTAATATTTATCAGAACATAAATTATGATCTTGGAATGCCATTTATGACAAGTTTTTTAAAACCTTTGTCTTTTCCTTCTCTTATAAATTCATTGAGAAATACTAATAATGTCACTTGTACCAAATCTCTCAAGTTTAAAGTTATTCATAATATTGAAAAGGGGCATTTAATGATGTGATTAGAAGTGGTCTCTGATGACTTTCTAATGATTTATAAATTATCTCAGAAATAGTTCACTAAAGGTTGGATTGTTGAGAAAACACTGACATAAAAATAGTACCTTTGGACTAGAGATGTCTTTTGACCCTAGTTACTAGGGTGCTCTTATCAGAGAGCTATAGGCAAGGGCTTTCTTGACAACCGTCCAACTGAAAATCAAACTCGGTGCCATCAAGTCAACTATGAGTCAGAATAACGCTATAAAACATAGCACTGCCCCTAAGGGTTGCTAAGGCGGAAACTTCCCATGGGAGAACAAACACATTATCCTTCTCCCAAGGAGAGCTGGTGGGTGGGAAGCAGGCCCTTGTGATTTGGAGCTCGATTCACGGCCCCATACCACAAAACTGACTTTCTCTTGCATTTACAATCAAAGTGTGGTCAACAGATAAAATCCGTGACAAACATCGTATGGTTTACTGGTCTAATAAGCTACAACACATCATAAAAATCTTAAAATAGCAATCCTTAAACATTTGGTCAATGTTTAAACTGCTGCAACACTTTGTAGTCCCTGAGACTTTTAACATATTCTAAAACAATGAAAACACATGCACACTGGAAAGAAACATGATCAAATAATGTGTGAGATAAGGAACCTAAATTGACTAAAAGCCAAAGAGGACATCCCTGAAGTATGTTAATTTGAGTATACCTAGTATATAACAAAGAGGTATGTAGCAATAAATAATTGTAATAATGAACTCGAAGTAGTAAAGGGATGAACATCACTCTGACCCCCATCCTCCATCCACACACCCTGAGAAAATAAGCTGGCTGATAGTTTTCATTCACATATATTAGATGACATTCACAGCGTTCATTTCTTCACTATAAACCACATTTTGTTTGTTTAATGAATTTACTTTAGGTTTAAATATTTTTTGCTTGTTCCACAACAGAAATGTTTCCTCTGGTTTCTTTCAATTTTGCTGGTGGTCTTTTCTTTTTTCCTCTTTAGCTTTACTCTGTCTTGTTTTGGGTTTTTAATGTTTCTGATGTTTCCCAGTTTATGATACATCGATGGATGGGGTGCATAGAGACAATAACTATTGCAATGGTTCTTGCGGGATGAGGGGTGGAGGTTAACTCTCTGCCTTGACTTTAACTGGCCCAGCAGATTCCGTTGGAAGTCACTATTTTATTGGACCTTTTTCTTCATTAGAGCAACTGGGGTTTCGAACTGCCGAGGTTAGCAGCTCAATACAAAAACACAATGCCACTAGGGTTTTTTAACAATGTCATTAAAACGAAAACATACTCAGCGCTATCAAGTCACTGCCAGCTCATGGTAACCCTTCTAGACAAAGCACAGCTGCTCGTGTAGATTTCCGAGACCGAAACTCTTCATAGGCGTAAAAATCCCCATCTTTCTCCCGCGGAGCAACTGGAGTTTGAACTGATGACCTTGTGATTAGCAGCCCAATGCAAAACCACTATACCAGCAGAAACCCCAACAGCCCTGGATTAAGGAAAATCTGGAAATTGTTCAGATGACACTTTTTTTTTCCATGCTGTTGAGCTTTGAAGGATGCCTCTCCCTGGCATCTGTCACCACTTTTTCAAATCAGAAAAGTTTCCCTAAAGGGCAAGTAAGATTTAATCCCTCCCTATGCTGTCATGCTCAAATTTCTATTGCCCGTAATACCCAATCCATCAATTAAACTGGTGGTCTGCAAAGTTTTCTGCAAGAATTTCAGGAATTAGCAAAAAAAAAAAAAAAGTGTACCTGGCCAATAAAGTCTTAGCAAGAAGACATGAAGTAGCACACACCAGACATATGTGAAGTATGCAAGACATTCCAGCAGGGGGAAGAGATTCTTGTCATTGATTTACTAATGAGACTATCTTTGTATCTCAACTCTTAAAAGGAGCCCAGGAACCTTCGATAAGATGAATGATGCCACCAGATTTCAATGCACTAGCAAAACTCCAGTGAGGGCAAATTCTGGTTTCTTAGTTAACTTTCTGATAATCTTTTTGGCTTTTGTCCTTTCTTCTGCATCAAAGTCCCAAAGAGTCTATCAGCTTGTGTATGAAAGCTTTAGTTCAGGGGGTGGTGGGGGTGGGAGGTGGTGAGCTGGCAGTACAACCAGAATAACAGGAGTGTGTCAAAAATGGGCTCCACATCTGCTATGAAAGCTTTTCCTCTGGAGGTATCTTTGGACTCACTGCACAGCTGGCATTCCAATTCTTGTACAGAGAGTAGATACCAGTGGGATACGTTCAAGGTTGTGTTTTGGTTAATTCTTGTGCAAAGAGTAGATACCAGTGGGGTAGGCTCAAGGTTGTGTTTTGGTTCTCATAGACTTCAACCTGAATTTACATATGAGCAATAAGTGGTCTGTAAGCAGTCAAGCCTGGAACTGGTTTTAGCTGCTGATATTCAGCTTCTCTGGGGTCTCTCTCCACAGTTATAGTCAATTTGATTTCTGTGTATTTCATTAGGAAAACTCCAAAGTCACCTTTTGTGTTGCTGAAAAAAGGTATTTCATCTGTCTTGCTAAACTCTATCATGCAATCTCAGCTTCATGTCTATCATCGAGACCTTATTTCCCAACTACTGTTCTTTCTTCTTCGTGTCCAACTTGTGCATTCCAATCACCAATAATTATCGCTGCATCTTGATTACATGCTTGATCAATTTGAGGCTGAAGAATTTGGTAGAATTCCTCAATTTCATCATCACTGGCATTTACGGTTGGTACATAAATTTGAATATTTGTATTGATTGGCTTCCCGACAAGGTGGATACATATAATCCTGTCCGAGACAGTATTCACAGATAGCACTGTACTTCACATTTGACTATGACTTGCCATTTTTAACAGTGATTGCCATGCCATGCTTAACTGTGTCATTCCTAGCATAGCAAACCATTCCAATTCAAAATGGACATCAGTTTGGTTCAGCTCACTGATGTCTAGAATATTTATCTTAACGTGTTTAATTTAATTTTAACCACATCCAATTTTCTTAGATTCACAGTTTGCATACTCCTCCAAGATTTGACTAGCTGGTTTTTGTAGTTGTTTCTTCTTACCTTGCACTATGCCCCAGCAGCAAATGAAGATCCTGACGGTGCCCTCCCACAGGCCACTCCCTCACTCATGTCACCATGGTTGACTCTACTGAGAAAAGCAGCTCTTTCTCAGGCACATTTTGAGAATCTTCTGACCCGAGAGGCCCATCCTCAGGTACTATTTCCCACAATGCTCTGCCTCCATTCGTTAGGCCTTCAATGGCTCACAAGGCTTCACAGCCTTGCACAAGGTTTTCAGCGACGACTTCCTCACAAGCTGTCTGTTCCTAGTCTGAAAGCGAAGCTACAACCTGTTCACTTTGGGTGACCCTGCTGGCGCCTCCAACATTCAGCTACTTTTTCAAAATGCTAAGACATGTGGCAAAAAAAGCAGGAGAAAGAAATAATCCTTTCCTGTATGTCCATAAAACAACTAACATATCTACCTAAACTAGCAATAAATGCTGTCCAGAGCAAGGATGATATGACAAAACACATATATGTACACCTACTGCTTTTTCATGTTTCATTAGCTAATTTTTTTTTTTTCGGGCATCATTGCTCTCCGGTGGTGGGAGTAGGAGGCTCAGCCCCACTGCTGGAATTGAACCTCTGTCCCAGTGGGCTGCACAACCACTACGCCACCGGGGCTCAGCCCCTCATTAGCTAATTTTATAATGAGTACCTGATGTTTATCATTTACATGTTTACTGTCATCATACAGTACACTAATCTAGTAATAATCAGAGTAAAATGGCTACAAAATTATCAAAGTAAAGTGCTAGCGGAAAACCCTACATCTCTGACGAAGCAGACATCCTATTTTTGAAGTTTCTATTTCTTTATGGAAAAAACATATTTAACACACTGCTCTCCTGTCAGGAGGGAAACTCAATTCTCCACTCACAGAGCACTGCGACCCGTCAAAGGTAGAACACTGTGAGATCTGGAAAGTTAAGGCAGTCCTGTCAGGTTGCCCTTTTCACAGGTTTTAAGTAACAGTTGAGGAATGGCGCCCTAAGGGCACAACAATAAAGCATTTCTCTGCTAACTAAAAGGTTGAGAGTTTGAACCCCACCCGCTCCCCACAGCCCAGAGAGAAAGCTCTATTCTGAGAATGATTAACTCCCCCCAGAACACACAAAAAACCCCAGCCCTGCTGCCACCAAGTCTACCCTACGGAATGGAGTAAGGTGACCCAGTGGAGTAGGAGGTCTTACAATGGGCTGCTGAGCTCAGAGACAGCGGGAGAAAGGTTAAGCTTTGTACTCTGCCAGCACTGAGTAGTCTTGGAAACCCACAGGGGCCCCCGTTCTCCTCTGTCCTTGAGGGTGGCTATGAGTTGAAACAGACTCGATGGCAGTGAATTTGAAGTGAGCAG